>JBAWJQ010006356.1:0-285716 GCA_037783105.1 Bactrocera zonata
CTCTGGAGTGAGAAAAATCTAGAAGAACTTTCTCGAAAATCGAATTAAACTCCCGCATAGCACGCTTGAGAGGAGCATATCCAGCAAAATTAATATTTTCCTTTTTATAATAAAATGGGGAAACATATCTGAGACAACGCTGAGGAGTATTGAAGTTAATTTTCCCTAGTAAATAGGGACAGTCAATATTTCCATTAATTACATTGTAAACAAATGAGAGACAGAGAATGGACCGTCGATTTTTCAGCAATTTAAGATGTAAAAGCAATAAGCGAGATGTATACGATGGTAATGGGTCAACGAACTTTAAGGAGCGGAGCGCAAATTTAAGAAAAATCTTTTGAACACCCTCGATCCTATTAATTGACGAAATGCAATATGGTCTCCAAATGAACACTGCGTACTCCAAAATGGACCGAACAAAGCAAGTATACAGTAATTTTAACGTGTAGGGGTCGGAAAAATTTAAAGCATTTCGACGGACAAAGCGGAGCACAGAGAATGATTTAGAAGTGATGTAGTTGATGTGATTACTGAAAGAAAATCTGTTGTCAAAGATTACCCCAAGATCTTTGATTTCAGTAACACATTTTTGGATGTAATTAGAAATATTGTAACTTGAAGATAAGATGTTACGTCCCCTACCATAAGAGATCTGAGAGCATTTATCTAAATTCAGAAGAAGCTTCGATTTCATGCACCAATCATAAAAAGTATCAATATCACATTGAAGTTTGAGTACATCTTGTGAGTTTTTGATTATTGCAAAAATTTTTAAGTCATCTGTATATAACAGAAAGTTAGCGAAAGAGAAGCAACAGGATATGTCATTGATAAACAGCACAAAAAGAAGTGGACCCAAAACGCTTCCTTGTGGCACTCCCAATGACGCAATGAATGAATCAGATGACACTCCATCGACACTGACAACGCATCGTCTATTGTGTAAATATGATTTAATCCACTGCAAGAAGACCGAGTGAAACTCTAAAGATGATAATTTTTTAATAAGAATATTGTGTGAAACTTTATCAAAGGCCTTAGAGAAATCTGTGTAGACACAATCTACCGGAAATCCAGAGGAGAATGCAGACATACAATAATCGCTAAAAACCGCTAAGTTTGATACAGTTGAGCGTCCCGTGACAAACCCATGCTGATTGACATTAATTATTGATTTTACTGCAAAAAATAATTTATTTTTAACAGAGCACTCAAAAATTTTCGAAATAGTAGAAAGTTTAGAAGTAGGTCTGTAATTGGAGACTATATCCTTCCTACCACCTTTGAGAATAGGGGTAATGCATGTCAATTTCCAGTCAGAGATAAAATTCCCAGAGGAGAGAGATTTATTAAAGATAAGCATGAGAGGATAAACCAAGGCAGTACAATTTTTTATAAGTACAGGCGGAAGCCCATCCAAATCCAATTTGGACGAAGACTTAATATCACCAATAGCCTTGGCAATATCATCCTGTGAAAGACACAGTGAGCCAAAATTTATGGATGGGAAATTATTATCAGAAAAAGTGGAATTAGTAACGAGATCATCGTGAACATAATTGGATTTGAAAAATTCAGCAAAAAGGTTGGAGATTTCGCCAGAAGTACATGCTGGCTTATCACCCCAGCGTAGAGCAGAGGGAATGGCCGAACACGCTCTTCTAGATTTTACAAAGTTCCGAAAGAACTTGGGGTTCGACTTAATTGCAGACTCCGTACTAAAAATAAACCTTTTATAGAGAGACTTATCCAATTCATTAAACAGCTTTGTGTAGTGCTGATATTGAACAAAGAAAACATGAGATTTAGTTGAAGAGAATTTTCTGTAGTATTTATTTCTAAGGTTTTTTAACCGTCTGAGGTCCTTAGTGTACCAAGGCAACTTATATGGTTGCATATGTTTAAGCGAGATATTGTTATGACAAAATTCCTGATTTGATTTCTTAAAAATCGAGAAACTATTAGATGTGTCTAGTCCCGAAAGTAAATCATCCCATTTAATCTCGGAGAGCAGATTCTTGAGTCGTTCAAAATCACAAAATGCAAAATTAAAACCAAGCCCATAAAAAGGTTTAACAGGAGCGAAAAGATAAGTATCCACCTCAAACGCTAGCGGAGAGTGATGAATGGTGGCAGGAGTAATTGAGGATAATCCATCAAGAAACCTAAATTTTTAATTATCGCTGAGAAAGACTAAGTCAAGAAAACGATCGAAACGACGATGAGAAATAACTCCTGAGAAGACGAAAAATTTGAAGGAATAAGAGCAGGACTATAGGAACAACCAGACCAAGCGATATTGCTTAAATTGAAGTCACCCAATACACAGATATTATTCTCTTTCACCTTATTTAGTACCAGCGAGGAAATATTATTTGCGTGCAACTTATACAACTCTAGAGGACTATTAGGAGGGATGTATGAGACTGGAATGAACGGAGCGTCATTGATACAAATACATAGTTGGTCCAGAATGGAACCATCATTATCAACCATAATAAGACGAGGACGATATTTTCGATGAACTGCTAGGAGAACACCACCCTCTCTTAACCAGCCAGTTTTTTCATGATCTCTGTCCTTACGGACGACGTAATAGAGATTTGAATCAAAATATTCACTATCAAAGTAACTGGAATTCAGCCAAGTCTCAACAATAACGATAATATCGAAATCCGAATGTGAAGAAAAGTTGCGAATAATATTTGTTTTACACCTAATACCCGATAGATTTTGGTAGTACACCTTAAGACAGGAGCCAGTTGAAGAAGGTGCAGAAAAAGCATGAAAAAAGTCGTGACTAATAGGCACATCCACTAATCTGCAGCGCCATCTGTACCATTATCAGCAGTCGTCGAGAGAGTGGAGCAAGCAGCAGACGGAGCGGCAGAGATTGCTTTCGATGTAGCGGGAGCGAGATAACCATGCTCACCTTATCAGTAGGAGCAGAAACAATAACGTTAGATGACGGAGCATTTGTAGAAGTGCGAGTGGAGTTAGCAGTAGTTGAAGCTGTAGAGCGTGTTTTCAGTATAGTGGGAGCGAGATAATTCACACTCTCATTATCATCAGAAACAGCAGCGGTAGGCGGAGAAGCGGTTGAAGAAGCATTTGTATGAACAGCAGTCGCAGCAGAGAGAGCATTCGAAGCTGGTGCAGAGAACTTGCCGATATCGGACAATTTCTTTTGCACAATGCAGGACTCCGATTTAAGTTCGTTAAGCTTAAGGATTAACGAATTTCGATCATCACTGAGTTGTTGTAATAATGCGAGCGCCTTCGATTGTTCACTTCTCAGTGAACTAACTTCCGAAACCAAAGAATTAAGCACCGCATTTACCATATTAAGGTCATTAGATTCTAACAAAGGTTCGTCCACTTCACTGTTTGATTGAGCACTGCGCACAGATGGCGACGCAGGCTGCGAGCGAATAGAATTTCTGCGAGCTACCGCGCACACTTTACAATAAAAAGCGTTTTTAGACTTCACCAAAAAATCAACATCTGCATGTGATAAATTCACACACGACAAGTGGAAGTATTCATTGCATTTACTGCAGCTGATGTTGGACTGAGCCCGATCGACTCTATGGCCGCAAACACACGGCATTAATAAAGAATAAATAATAGAACGCGGAGCAGAGGAAAAATACGTCCGTTCACAACGACGACCGATTTGCAAGTGCCCCAGTGTCCTATTTATATGACGAGCTGATTCATCAATCAAGGTATTTTTTTATTTATTTTTATTTCATATTCCTCTTTCTTAACGTATTAAGAGCCCAAGTTACAAATTTCATAAAAAAAAATCCAATGATTTCGATGCTTGGAAAGTAATGGGTTAAGATAGAACTATATATAGAAAATTATATTTGTGACACAAGTACATTAATACATAAATATACACATGTAAACAATAAATGAAATAAAAAGAAAATACAGTCCACTAAATGTCAAGTGCGATGGTAAGCAACAAAATTGTAATATGAAACTTGCTCATAAAAATGTGAAAATCATTACCTATTTAATAAATCTCATAAATTAGTACGAGTATATACATAAAATTAATACAAATATCAATGCGTTGGTATCTGAAGTATACAATAAAAATAGGATACTTATTTACACATATTATATGTACACTAAGCATATACCTGCATACATATGTATGTATATAGTTAAGAGATTAGAATTAAGAAATGTTTCGAGGAAAGAAATTTTAATAAAGAAGATCAGAGTCAAACGTAAACTCTCACGGTACAGAAGAAATTTTCTGTACACTAGTCGTCAATGTTCTCGTCGCCAAAACCTGCGCACTTGGTAAACACGACAGTTAAGGGATAGGTTTCGGAGACGATGGATTCTTGAATATATGCCGACACTTACGCGTCGAATGAAATGGTGTGAAAGACAGAAACCAATTCTGGTTGGGACTTTGGTATTTGTATACAACGTCAACATGCAGCAGAAGCAGTGGTGTCGTGGTCGGGTAGAAGCGGTATGTGATGGTTTTTTAGGTGTTATTAGAAGAGTTCATGTCAAAGTTGGCCTATTTTGGATCGATTTTATGGAGAGGGACACGTAACCAAACGGTGATATTTTGAATTTAAATTTACAAAGTGTTAAGGTAACCAAACAAAATGTTACGGGAAGTAATCAAAAGATCCTAGAAACAATTTTTAACCTGAAATAGTTGTTTGATAGATACCTTTACAAATACGAAAGAAATAATAATTTAATTCCTTCTATTTATTTTATATATTGAATTTCCGCCGAAAATTTTTAAGCCGGACTCCAAAAATTTCCCCCTCTTAATTAAGAAAATTTAAATTACTTAACACCAATAGTTCGAAATTAAATTATTATTGAATATTAAGAATAAAGTAATTAATGCAGTGTTATAAGAATAAAATAAATTCTAAAATTTAAAGGGTAATTTCTAAAAATTTTTAAAAATAGTTGTAAGAAGAAAAATTTAGTTTGTAATGTATATATAAATGCTTACATTTAGAAGCTTATCTAAACCAATTACCATAATAAAACTTTGTAAAAATGGGAATTGAAAATAGAACTATTATTTATAAACATGTAAATTTCAAAAAATACTTGGATAATCTGTAACCCATATACGGGTAAAAGTTAGTGAACTAGTCACCGAGAGGTTATCAGTAATTAATGTCTTCGGTATCCGATAGGTGATACACGGGGGATATTAAAATGAGAATTGTAGGTAAACTAGAGCTGTCAGCTGACATCTAGTAGCGGGAATGTGGTTCATCCTACCTACTATACCGACTACTGATGCGCACAGAGCTGCACCAAACCAAAAAAAAAATTTTTTAGGCCAGTGTAATGTTACATTATTTGAGATACACCAGCAAATTGGGAAGTGTTGAGTGTCATCTAAAAGCACATAAAACACACTAAGTAAATAAATAAATAGTTAATTTCGGCACAAGGCAGCCATGTTTACCTGTGTAGCAGGTTCACCCAAATTCCGCGCAGCCTTGTTACCAATGCCAGCAGTAAACTTCTTCTTCTTCTTCTTCTTTACTGGCGTAGACACCGCTTACGCGATTATAGCCGAATCAACAACAGCGCGCCAGTCGTTTCTTCTCTTCGCTACGTGGCGCCAATTGGATATTGGTCCTTCCAACGGAGTGGAGGTCTTCTTCTTCGTCTGCTTCCCGCAGCGGGTACTGCGTCAAATACTTTCAGAGCTGGAGTGTTTTCATCCATCCGGACAACATGACCTAGCCAGCGTAGCCGCTGTCTTTTAATTCGCTGAACTATGTCAATGTCGTCGTATATCTCGTACAGCTCATCGTTCCATCGAATGCGATATTCGCCGTGGCCAACGCGCAAAGGACCATAAATCTTTCGCAGAACCTTTCTCTCGAAAACTCGCAAAGTCGACTCATTCGTTGTTGTCATCGTCCAAGCCTCTGCACCATATAGCAGGACGGGAATTATGAGTGACTTATAGAGTTTGGTTTTTGTTTGTCAAGAGAGGACTTTGCTTCTCAATTGCCTACTTAGTCCAAAGTAGCACCTGTTGGCAAGAGTTATCCTGCGTTGGATTTCTAGGCTGACATTGTTGGTGGTGTTTACGCTGGTTCCAAGATAGACGAAATTATCTACAACTTCAAAGTTATGACTGTCAACAGTAACGTGAGTGCCAAGTCGCGAGTGCGACGACTGTTTGTTTGATGACAGGAGATATTTCGTCTTGCCCTCGTTCACTGCCAGACCCATTTCTTTTGCTTCCTTGTCCAGTCTGGAGAAAGCAGAACTAACGGCGCGGGTGTTGAGGCCGATGATATCAATATCATCGGCATACGCCAGCAGTTGTACACTCTTATAGAAGATGGTACCTTCTCTGTTGAGTTCTGCAGCTCGAACTATTTTCTCCAGAAGCAGGTTGAAAAAGTCGCACGATAGGGAATCGCCTTGTCTGAAACCTTGTTTGGTATCGAACGGCTCGGAGAGGTCCTTCCCGATTCTGACGGAGCTTTTCGTGTTGCTCAACGTCAGCTTACACAGCCGTATTAGTTTTGCGGGGATACCAAATTCAGACATCGCGGCATAAAGGCAGCTCCTTTTCGTGCTTTCGAAAGCAGCTTTGAAATCGACGAAGAGGTGGTGTGTGTCGATTCTCCTTTCACGGGTCTTTTCCAAGATTTGGCGCATCGTGAATATCTGGTCGGTTGTTGATTTACCAGGTCTAAAGCCACACTGATAAGGTCCAATCAGTTTGTTGACGGTGGGCTTTAATCTTTCACACAATACGCTCGACAGAACCTTATATGCGATGTTGGCACAGATTGTGGGGTCTCCTTTTTTATGGATTGGGTATAGCACACTTAAATTCCAATCGTTGGGCATACTTTCGTCCGACCATATTTTACAAAGAAGCTGATGCATGCACCTTATCAACTCTTCGCCGCCGTGTTTGAATAGCTCGGCCGGCAATCCATCGGCCCCTGCCGCTTTGTTTTTTTCAGACGGGCAATTGCTATTCGAACTTCTTCATGGTCAGGCCATGGAACGTCCGCTCCATCATCATCGATTGGGGTATCGGGTTCGCTTTCTCCTGGTGTTGTGCGTGCACTGCCATTCAGCAGGCTGGAGAAGTGTTCCCTCCATAATTTAAGTATGCTCTGGACATCGGTGGCTAGATCACCTTGGGGGGTTCTACAAGAGTATGCTCCGGTCTTGAAACCTTCTGCAAGCCGCCGCATCTTTTCGTAGAATTTTCGAGCATTACCCCTGTCGGCCAGCTTATCAAGCTCTTCGTACTCACGCATTTCGGCCTCTTTCTTTTTCTGTCTACAAATGCGTCTCGCTTCCCTCTTCAACTCTCGGTATCTATCCCATCCCGCACGTGTTGTGCTCGATCGTAACGTTGCGAGGTAGGCAGCCTGTTCTTTTGCGCTTTCCGAAAACCAATGGTTTCGGTTGCAGCTGTACGTAAGGTGTTTGAAATGCCGTCCCACAGTTCCCTTATACCGAGTTGTTGACGAGTGCTCTCAGAGAGCAGGAGTGCAATCCGAGTAGAAAAACGTTCGGCTGTCAGTTGTGATTGCAGCTTCTCGACGTCGAACCTTCCTTGTGTTTGTTGGCGTGCGTTTTTTGCTGCGCACAGGCGGGTGCGAATCTTGGCTGCAACAATATAGTGGTCCGAGTCGATGTTAGGACCTCGGAGCGCACGCACATCTAAAACACTGGAGACGTGTCTTCCGTCTATCACAACATGATCGATCTGGTTGGTGGTTTTTCGATCCGGAGACAGCCAGGTAGCTTGATGAATCTTCTTATGCTGGAATCTAGTACTACAGATAACCATATTTCGGGCCCCGGCGAAGTCGATCAGCCTCAACCCATTTCGGGATGTTTCCTCGTGGAGGCTGAATTTACCGACCGTAGTGCCAAAGATACCTTCTTTGCCCACCCTGGCATTGAAGTCGCCAAGCACGATTTTGACATCGTGGCGGGGGCATCTCTCATAAGTGCGCTCCAAGCACTCATAAAAGGCATCTTTGGTCACATCGTCCTTCTCTTCCGTCGGGGCGTGGGCGCAAATCAGCGATATGTTGAAGAACCTCGCTTTGATGCGGATTGTGGCTAGACGTTCATTCTCCGGAGTGAATGAAAGTACTCGGCGACGGAGTCTCTCTCCCACCACGAATCCAACACCAAACTTGCGCTCCTTTATATGGCCACTGTAGTAAATGTCACAAGGACCTACTCGTCTCTGTCCTTGTCCCGTCCATCGCATTTCTTGGACGGCGGTGATGTCAGCCTTTATCTTTACGAGGACATCTACCAGCTGGGCAGCGGCAGCTTTCCAATTAAGGGACCGGACATTCCAGGTGCACGCCCTCAAATCATAGTCCTTATTTCGTTTGCCATGGTCGTCATCAAAAGGGGGGTCTCTCATCCGAGGCTGTGTAAACTTTTGCATTGGGGGTGTTTTTTTACGTGGCGGGTCCCAAACCCAGCGCACAACCCTATGCAGGGGGTGTTTCGCCTTCTCACTTTAGCTGCTCGCCTTCAAACGGATGTTCTTAGGCTACCCAGAGGATACTTGGTCAAAGACCGGAAGTCGTGAGCTGCTTGAGTCATATGTAAAAGAATCGTTTCTAGCCACTCCCAAGTGAATGGCGATCAGAGAACTTTCCTCACTTGCGTGAACTTCTACACATGACTCCATCCGCCAGCAGTAAACGCGTATCGCAAATTTACTATTCGAATGCCAATTTTTTCGTTATCACTAATTTTAGAATAGCATCCCCCGATTTCGGAGTAAAAATTAGTATGTACGGATAGAGGAGTTCTTCCAAATCAAAAAAGTATATATATATAGTGGCCACTGACTTATGGTTTTCGAGATATTTGAATTTAAAATTCGAAAATTCGACGATTTAGAACGGTTCGTAATGAATTTTGCACTTAAATTTTTAGCTTTTATACCCACTAACACTTCACTAAGTCGTTTCAGTCATTTATTTTATATTATAAAGGGCAAAAATAACTTTTATTCAATATTAAACTTTTTTCAATTATTTTTGTTCACACAATAAAAAAGGGTTGCATTCTAATTAATAATAAGTGTTACCTTACGTACATATTTCACAGAAGAACCAAAAGAAATAAAGAAACATGTTGTGAAGGCAAAGTAGTTCGTAGTAAATAGTTAAATGAATATGTACTTTAAATTACAACTATGTACCTCTTGCAACTGTGTATTCCTTTTCTTTATTCTCTTTTGTTATATACTTTTATAGACTGTAAAGTCATGTTTTTCCATATTGAATAAATTCAGTCGTTATTTAACCTTAAACTTCTCGGACCATCAGGTTATGTGCCCAGAATCCCATGTGATCGCGAACGACCGGGCGATGTGCAATAAAAGTATATTTAATTAATTGAAAAAACAATTTCAGTCTTCAGCATAATGGCTGGTATAGTAAGAATCGAATCGCTAATCGCGGAAAACTATGATTCCTGGAAGCTACAAATGTGGGCAATTTTAATAAAAAATTATGTTATTGCATTTAGTAGCGATGCAGTAGCGAAGCTAAAAGAAATAGGCGTCACCATTGGCGACGAGCTAGTTATGGAAGATAACATTCCTTATCATACTCACGAACCCACAGATATCAACAAATCCTTATCAGCTGTAAGCATAAAAAAATGTATCATGACATATACACATAATAATGTATTGTAATTATCAGTAAAGTGCCCTGGAGACGATCAAATAATTGCGTCAAACAGTGCATATGTGTTAGTGATGTTCAATCGTGTGTTGCCCGCAAACGTTCAAATTAACACGTCAAACATCAGTTTAGTTTTGAGCTCGTAACGAACGGTCATCATGTCATCGTCGGAGGATGATTATCTATTATTGGCATGTGCTGCAATTCTTATAAAAAAAAATTGAAAAAGAAAAAGGTGGAGTGGATGAAAATTTGATTTTACTTTATTTATTTTATTTTATTTTATTTTATTCATTTTATTTTATTTATTTGATTTTATTTTATTTGATTTTATTTATTTGATTTTATTTATTTTAAAATTTCACGCTTATTTCAATTCACTTCACTTTTTTGCGTCCGTGTTCATACATATGCTCAGCTTTAAATCTTCACTGCAAATGAGCTCATGCTTGTCAAACATGAGTGGAGACGATCAAATTATCGCCCGTCAAATAGAAATATCAAAAATTTTTGATTTTCATCAAACAGAGCCGACAACAGGTCGGTGTAGCGTACGTGTAGCCGACGAGAGCCGACGAGAGCCGACGACACCAACGCACTTAAAGTGTTTGACGCAATTATTTGATCGTCTCCAGGGCACTTAACAGATAAGAACTTATCCAAATATATTTATCAGCTTAAAATAAAAACACAACAGAGCAACAGAATGTTTTGTCGATAGTACAAATAGTTGTAAGCAAACTTAATCTCTTTTCAAGCAAAGCGTGAAGGTGGATATATTAAACTCAACAAATAGATAAAATAAACACAATATTATTATTATTTAACTGGGGGCTCAACCGAGAACGCGAATCGACTTGCTTTCCAGCCAGTTCCTGAAAAAGTGGAACAAAAATAGAATTCCGAGGAACCACTAAAAAGTGGAGAATATCAAGAACTTCCGTAAGGAAAAAAGGGCAAAAATCTACGGCAGTCGTAAAAAATTAGAAGCAGTCACGATGACATTAGAAATGGCACAACTACGCGCACACATCGGCGTACTAACTCAAGCAAAGCGATCGATCAACACGAAGCAATACGCTTGCACATTAATGACCCCATGGAAATTGGCCTGGAATTATTCAAAGCACTTCCACGGTTCGATGGAAACAAAGATCAATATACTTGTAGATCCTGGAGATCGCAAGTATGGACCTTTATGGATGGTATAAAAGAATTCACCAACCATCCTGGATACTACAGTGAACTTGGTATAGTACGCACAAAAATAACAGGAGCAGCAGCAGATATCCTCACAAACCACAACACGAAGATGAATTTTTATTCCATAATAAATAGATCAGATTACACGTTTGCAGACCAAAGGCCACGATACGTCCTTTCAGAGGAAATTGAAAAGATCGTACAAGGAAGACAGACCTTAGCCGAATTCTTCAGTGAAGTGAGCAAATCGCTTAAATTGGTATTATCAAAAATTGAGATGTCCGAAAACCAAAATGGTGGTTCATCCTAGGAATAAATAGTAAATATAAAAGTGGGACATTGTATAGTCATAACCTTAAAGATTTGGAAACAGCTTACACAGTAGCTAGTACTATTTACCACGACAATGTGAATCGCCAATTCGAGGTACTTCTAACCTCACATGGGAAGGAGCAACAAAGATTCCAGTAACCTGATGATAAACGGAAATATAATACTTGCTTCAACGAAGGCCAAGTTCATTCAGATAGAGAAGACAGACAACATCATCAAATAGACCAAATGTCAGAATACAGAGGATTTATCAGTCTAGAAATTATAATCAACCGCAACAACAACTTGCACCAGAACCAATGTAAATATATAAGAACAACGTTTACAAGTAATTCAATTTCAAAAGCAACGGTGCATTACATTTACATTTACACATTTTCGAGTCCTTCTCGTCTTGTTAATCTGCACAAACGAAAGTTTTAGTTTAAAAAATTCGCCTTCATCTCTTTCTATGGGTATATTTAAAAGAATTATTCGTAAGTAAAATACTTATCAAATAAGAGCTTACCAATTGAAACGCCAAAATTAACTACAAAATTGGGTTCTTTCTGCGTCAGTTATTAATTCTTCTTCTGTGAAAATTGTGTATCCCCTTTTCTCTTTTAACATATTACCATTTTGATAAGCTTGAATGTCGATAGTTTATCTTTCTCTTACTTGCTCTCCCATTCAATTAAAAATTGCAGAAAATGTAACAGTGTAGGTTAACAGCTGGAGATGTTTCAATGAGTTTGTGAAATCTGTAACTTTCGTCTGACAGGACCCTGTTAATCGTTTGGTTGATTACCAAGCGAATGTTAAGGTAACCAAACAAAATGTTCTTAGAAGTAAACAAAAGACTACACTATTAACACGAAATCCACTGTTTGATTTGTAAGATCAAACGTTAAACTCAAAAAATAATTAAATTCTTACCGCTGGTGAAAGAAAAATAAAGACCTTTCTTGAGCTGAAATGTAGTCATTCTAATTTTATTTTGATATTTTCATTGCTTATATAAAGTTTTTGACATTATCTTACATAGCTAAATGTATGTGTATGGGTGCTAATATTTTGAAGTCAACTGTATGTGCCAGAACGTTATTTGAAGTAGAGGACGCATATATTACGGTACTATGGATTGTAAATGCGCAAATAATCATATTAACAGGAATGGAGAAACTGTTACTGTGTGAGGTCTGATCGTATTCTGCAAACAGTGAGAAGCCAAGAAACTTTAAGTACTTTTAGAACAATGAAGGGGAGCGGAATAATTAGGCGCTATGTCCTCGCAGAATCAGTTCAAAAAGTGATCGATAGGAGAAGAATTTTCAGTGCTATATTAATAAAAATAAAAAGTGAAGGCATTGTGTTAAAGAAAGATAAAAATATAAAGTGATTCAACAAAAGGCATCATCTACGAATAAATCATCTACATATACATACATATTTATATTCTATAGTATCTCGGCTTTGTAGACAGTAAACGAGTAAGCATGTTTAATGTTATTTGAACAACCACCATAAATAAAATAATCATATCATCTATTTTGAAAAAATCATGTTATATATTTTGACCTCAATTTTTGTTTTATAACAATTAGACACATACATACATATATTTATCTTTAAAATGTAAAGTAAATGCCTAAACAAATACAAAAAAATAAATAATTTAATTCTTTTTATTCATTTTAGATATTTGCGACTCCATTACTCTTCCGTTCTTAAATTTTGAAGTTGAAAATTACTTAATACTAGTAGTTCTTAATTCATTAAATTAAAATATGAATGTCAAATTAGCTTACATATGCATATGTAAAAATTATGTGAATATTAAGAATTAGTAAATAAGTGTATTTAATTTTGTGAATTACACAAAGTATAACAATATAAACTATATGTCAACCATATATCTATAAGCTTTTTACCAGAAAAATAATGTTAATGTAGTAAATACCATACACAAATGTTGCCAACAAATTTATTGTAAGAAAGAAAGTTAACATTACCAAATGTATATGTATATGTAAAAAATAGATGGGAAAATATAATTGTTAAGTATAAACATGTAAACTTCAAAACAAAAAATTTTAATAAAAAAGTTGTTTTATTTATATGAAAAAAGTGTCCGATACATCAGGTTTCTGTAACCAATGAATAACTAAACAACAGTAACCAAACAAATTAATCTACAAGACGGATAATTGTTAAGTAACTGGTCATCGAAGATTATCAGTAGTTAATGCATTCATTATCCGTTGGGTTATTTTTGTTCTAGCCTTCGGAAAAAAGTAACCATTTCTCCTCTTCCACTACACGTCGGTGTGATTAGCTTACCCGCTCTCCCTCACTGATTTAGGGCATCTGTTTGGTTAGCCATCTTTTACTGAAAATAGTTTGTTTGGTTATTGTTATGATCACCCATTTGTTACAGAAAACTAGTCGATAAGTCATTTGTTTCGTTACTCATTGGTCACCACAGCGTATTGTATCCGTCCACTAAAACAATTGAATTTTTTGTTTTATTATTTTTATTTAATGTTGTTTTTGAAGTTTACGAAGTTTGCATGTTTTTAAGAAACAGTTATATTTTTCCTTCCTATTTTTTTTTTTACAAATTTTCAGTAATTATTTAGGATCAGCTTTTAAATATTACCAAATTTTTAGTATATATAAACTGATTTTGTTTTTTACAATAAATTTTTTGGCAACATTTGTGTTTGGTATTTACTACATTAACCTTATTTTTTGGTAAAAAGGATATTTATGGTTAATATTTTTTTTCTTTGTATAATATACAATACTAAATACATTAATTTACTAATTCTTAATATTCACACAATTTGTATATAATAATAATAATAATATTTTAAGTTAATTAGTTTGGAACTATTAGCAAAATCTAAAATGAATACAAAGAATTAAACTATTTTTGCAGTTGTTAAGATATTTAATTATATTTGAAAATTAATACCATAATTACTAATGGCACTCACATGAGAGAAGGATATGCAAATTTCTTCACCAACTTGTATTAGTGCTACCGCTACAACTGTTATTAATATTGCTTTGAAGTAGGTTAAGACCAGCAACCTCAGTCTTGAGAAATTCGTCCGCGACTTCAACCAATACATATGTACGTATGAGAGAGCTGCAACGATCATAATTTTTTCAATCATACCCAATCATTGACTCGGATTTTTGGTGACGCAAAACTTTGCTTCAACAAAAATGAAGCGAGCGTGCTCAAAGCGAACATTCACTTCCAATCACTTTTTCTTGGTTCGTAAGAGCGCTATCACACGAAGCAACTTTTGTTGCTAATTCTCGGGCGATTCTCTTTTGCTGTCGCCCAGTACCTTCACACGAGCAACTTGTGTTGCGCAACTCTGTTCAAGTTTTTTTATCATTCTCTTTCGCTTTACTTTAACCCATTGTCTACTCTTTACTTTAACCCATTGTTGTTTCTTTTTCCTTATAGGTATTTGGGCTGCTCTATCACATATATTAATCAGTTTTGTCAATTAAGAAATACATTTTATTTATAATTCAAAATTAAAACAAAGATTATATGACAGACTTTCACATATATCACCCTTTTCCCTATCGTCTGAATCAACTTGTATGGCTTTCTCCATACATTTCACAATATCTTTAATTAATTCGATTTTTTTGTCATACTCCATTTTCTAAAATATTTATATTATATTATGTATATCTGTATACATATTTGCAAATTACTTACCAAAAGATGAAATTAAATTTTTTAAATATATTCAAAATATTAATTTCAAAAAATGTACGTAAATGCAACTATGTACTACGAAAGAAAGAACACGAATGCCGAAAAACGTCGCAGCGAACTGTTACGAATAAGAACACAAAGCAAGTTGCTGAACACTGGAAACTCGGCGCGATTCTCCTCTCCTCGTCGCTCCCTCGCCTATAAACCAAGAGTTGCCGCAACTAAAGTTGCCGTGTGTGATAAGGGTATAATGATTTCGATCGAACGCCTTGTATGAGCAGCAAAGAATGTTTGAGCAGAGAATGTAAAGTATAGAGAAGGCAGAGAATGTAAAGTATAAAGAAGATGCAAATTGAAATCTGTATGATGTTCGATTGCGCGGCTAACAGAGCTGATAGAATCAAGGATCAGAATTGAGCACGTGCAGTGGCAGAAATATATGCAAAATGACTGAATTCATGCCAAAATAAATAAAGAGAAATGCTATTAAGAAAATATACAAAGTAACACTGAGAATGTAAAAAGCATTCTCTAAGTCACATATACATGCTTATTTTGTTTTATTTGAACCATTGTCACATATTCGTGATTGTTTTGTATTATAATATATGAACCATTGTTTTCCGAAAATGGTAAACATTTTATATTATAAAATTAAATAAAAAATAATTTTAAATAAATTATTATTTAAAAAATTACATTAATTTCGACTATTATATTTTATTAATTTCGACTATTATAAAATGAAGATGTGCCAAATGAACTTAAATGTGCTCATATAAACACGTCTTGAGTCATTCCTTCCATTTCTTCAAAGAAAATTGACGACCTTCATGAAATATGAATCTTTGCATTATTTCGTTATCATTTCCATATTTGTACCAATAGAATTTCTATGGCATATATGTACATATACATATTGGGCCTAATCATTGAATCCGCAACGAATTCGATTTCGATACGATACAGATTTTCGATCGAAAATTTTCATGCAATCATTCATTCCGTCGATAAACTGCTTTATCAAAAAACACAAATGTCAAACTACATTATCGACGGTAAATTTGACAAGTTTGAAAAATTAAATTGGCTGGGCTTTTGCTTCGTTTATATAAATATTTGAAATGGATACAATCATGTTACATTTAAGTGATAGCGATAATGAGGATGAAAATTGTATACAAATTCGTCGCGAGCGCAGAAATTTGAGGCCAGGAGTCATATATGACGTTTCAATCAAGTCAATGTCAGGCTGGGAATAAATTGGCTCAACCGGTCTTTTGCGGGGAGTACTTGTTGTTGGTATTTCTTCCGGAATATTTTCTTTTGAGCATCCAAAACTTGTAATGCCCTTTAATCCCTCCACTGATGCATTGAGTGATAGAATAACGCTCACTTCCTCTTCCAATGCACTTAAAGAAATTTGGCTGAAGGGCCCACCTGAAATTTGCTTTGCATTTTTGACCATTTTTTTCTTCGTCGCAAACTTGAAATCTGTCCAAACCTATAACTTAGGTAGCTTAATTCCGATAATATACAAATGGTGATTTTTCATACCTTCTTCCATCCAGTTCTGTCCTTGATTGGGGGACCTACTGCGTTTAATTTGTTTGAAATTTCTTCCCAAAAATGATTCAATTCGCCTGGTGCTCTTTGCGAAAATCCTTTCGCTATGTCGGGGTGCAGCTTCATTTCACTTACTAACACTTCAAATTGTTTTTTGTTGGTGTGTTTTTGTCTCTTATCTCTAAAATATCAATTTAAAATATAAATGATTGCGTCATTAGCAATTGTTTTTAAAAATACTTACAAACTATCCATTTTTGTAAGAATTCCGCAACGCACTCACCAACGGATTGATTTCGACACAAATTTTCGATATTGTGGTATCAATGATTTCGAAATTAGCGACATCTATGTGCCGCGGAAAGCATTTTATCAAGTCGGTAAGTGAGTTCACTTCGATCGAAAATTTTATTTTCGATACGGTTTCAATGATTTCAACGCAAATTTTTCGATCATATCGAACCATATTTCGATCGAAACGGATTCAATGATTAGGCCCATTATTTCTTTGGCACATTTGTCTGTATGTTTACGAAAGCAAATGTGAGCCACATACATATGTACATATGTACATTCATAATAACAAGTGTCGCACGCATCTTTCGAATCTCCGTTGCCACGGGCAATCAATGGCCGAAATTCACGTTTTGTCAAAGAGTCACGCCCTGAACACATAGATCGGGGCATACTGCAATCGACATCTGAATCTGATATTAAAATACACACGTTCTTATGGACACAGTTATGTAGTTGTGCAGCTGTATATTGATGTGATAAATTCAATTTCTATTACTAAGAAACATAATACAAAAATATTTGTTAGTGTAGTATATTATGTAAAAATCAATAAAATATTAAATATTCAAGTCCAAATTAACTGTAAATAGTACTATGCAAATTAACTTCCCTTACGTGGGAAGTATTAAAAAAATGCTTTCGTCCGCTACGTGTGGCAGAAATGAAACACAACGTGTTGGTTTGAGTGAAGTAACGCTTGCTCGCTGCATGGATAAATTGGTCCGAAACTCCTCTCTTCGCTTTCTGAGAGAGCCCATGATCTCACGGTTTGGTATGGCAACACTGAAAGTTCATGGGCTACGAATCAGGTGACAAGCAAAACAATGAACTGCCAGACAAAATCCCGTT
The DNA here is from genome assembly GCA_037783105.1 of Bactrocera zonata. Taxonomy (NCBI): domain Eukaryota; kingdom Metazoa; phylum Arthropoda; class Insecta; order Diptera; family Tephritidae; genus Bactrocera; species Bactrocera zonata. Next base: position 17,701 of record JBAWJQ010006356.1, read on the forward strand.
AAAAAAAACTGACAAAATCAGTTCGTTATTTTTCATTGTGGAGTACAATTGTGTTGTGGAAATATAGTGTTTAGGTTTTTTTTTTATTAAAAATACAGAGTATAAGTGTTTTTACTAAAAATAAAGTTGGTAAGTGTATTATTAAAGCCATCGTAAATACATGTATATAAATATATTATGTTTTCCTAACGTATTATAGGAAAATGCTAGAGCTAAAAATAAGTGTGTGGCTGGATGCGTAGGAGCGCGACGGTTTTTCAATTTCCCCAACAAGGAGAAGGATGGATCCAGGTTCGTAAATAATTTTAATTAGTGGAAAAATATAGTTATTTAGTGAAATTTAGAAATATTTTTTCATAAATTGTGCCTATTTTGATATTGTTTTAGATGCAATTTATTGCATGATAAAAAATATATCATACTTGCGAAATGTAATGTAATTTAGTAAATAGTATTGTAATATTTAATAGATCCAATTTAATATGTTGTTTGGAGTAGCGTAGTAGATGTAAATATTACTATAATTATAAATTATAAGTACAAATAAATGTAATACGAGTAGAAAGTATCGTAAATACTAATAAATGTTATAATGTAACAATATTGGTTTTATTTGTAGTCGATATTAGATTTTAAAATTTATTATTATATGTTTAGGGTATATTTGTTTTTTCTTAGGCGTAGTATTTGGAAACAACGATTGGGCGTAGGAGAAAATCGGCAAAAATATTTATATGCCTGTGACCGCCACTTCTCGGATGAAGTCCGGTATTTGAAAAAACTATCGCCGACTGCGGTTCCGGATAAAAATTTAACTCCTACACCCAGTTTTCAGGAAGAATTTAGCGATCCTACTTCGACTATCGAATTAGGAATATTAGATTTTGAACCTAAATTGGTCGAGAACCCCTCAGGTTCAAGCGACCTGTTATTGCTAGCGTCTGTAGCAGAAGACGCACTCGAACAGGAAATAGGAGTTTTTGAAAATATTTCCATGGGCGATAGTTCGTTAGAAAAAGGATGTTAAACAAGTTTTAGTTTGACATCCTTCGCGTCTAAAAACTTAAAATTAATGGAGGAAAATGTAAGTTTGAGGGTTAAATTAGAAGAAAAAGATGAGGAGATTAGTAATTTAAAATTTCAATTAAAAGAAATGTCGGTAAAGCTCAAGACTTTAGAAAGTGAAATTAAAAATTTAGGAGAGGTTAGTAATTATGAAAATTTTAATAGAAATCTTCCTCCTCAAATAAGTAGTATAATAAAAAATAGTTTAGTAAATTGTAGCCGTCAACCAAAAGGTCGTAGATACGAGACCTATTTCAAAACTTTGGCTTTAGGTGTTTACTTTCTTTCACCTTTAGCATATAGACACCTAAAACCTCTTCTTAGATTTCCGGAAGAGAGAACACTTGACGAGTTCGTTTCCGAATGGCCCCGAGACCCCGGTTGTAGTAATAGTTCTTTAAAGTGTTTAGAGTTAAGAAGTCGGGGTTTTACGCAGGAACAAAAGTTTGTATCAATTTTGTGCGATGAAATGGCACTTAAGAGTCATTTCCAATACGTCCCTAAATACGATAAGATTATAGAAATAGAAGATTACGGCGATGAAAATCGTACGTCTCGTATAGGTAATAGTGCAATGACTCTAATGGTTCAAGGTATTGGTGGAATGCCTTGGACACACCCACTCTCCTATTTCATTGTCCATGGTTCATGTAAAGGGGATGTCGCCAAAAAGTATATATTGGAGGCCATCACCCAATTACAAAACATAGGTCTCATACCTTGCCATTTATCCATGGCGCGCTGATTACACACTATACTCTCACTGATATTTATTCGTAAAATCACTTATATTTATATCTTTAGAATTTTATGCTTATTACTAAAAATGCTTTGGCATCACATTAAGTGATGAAATGCCAGAGCATTGCATTTCCAATTATTCTCATTATCAAAACAAATAATGGAATATTGAATTATGCTTACTTATTTCTTATTAATTAAAGTATTCTGCTGACCAGGCAGAAATACCGTAGGGAGTTACAATTTGTTTATATTATTCATAAAGAGTCTGTGTGGCTGCTGCCGTTAACTCCCCCCTCTCTAAGATGAATCGTCCCCGATTCAATATCATTTTTTGATATATCGTAAGTTCTTTCTAAAATAGCTTTATATGACAATTCTTGAAATTTTAATTCTTTACTTTGTTTATTAGTTTTATATGATTTTTAAAATCTTATAGATTATGTATATTATTATTAATAGTACAAGTATTACAATCATGTACCAGAAAAGTGAATGATTCTTTATTTCTTTGATTCGTTCGCTCAAGATATTTATGTTTTTTATGTATGATTATTTTTTAAATAATTCCAAATTTTGCAATCAATATTTTCGTAAATTATATTATATTAATGTTTGTATAATTTTCAAATGATACAAGGTAAACTCCATTTATGGCAGAGTCATCTATAGTATGATTTCCAGAGACTAATATTGCTCCTTCTTTAATTATATCTATGCCTTTATGTTTTTCTTTAATTTTAATTTTTTATGTTTTTCTTTAATTTTTTTGCATTTCGCAATTTCAATATCTATTATTAATTTACTATCTTTTTGTGTAATTGCTCTTACTTCATAATATTTACAATCATATATAATTTTTGGGTATTTAATATATATAACTATATAAGGCTGAGCTCAGGCTACTACCGGGGTCACAGCTGGCGGATAGTGGACGGCCTACGCTAAGTAAGTTAGCTGCGAGTAGTAATACGCAGCCCCCGACCAAGAGCTGCAGGAGAGGGGGCCTTGCCTCAAAACGTCTCACGCGCCCAATGAACCTCCCGCGAAGAGGCGAGAAGATGCCGCCTTAAAATAAGCGTCCACAACTCCCACCGGGGTTGCACCGAGGGAGAACCTACCCAAGAGAGGGAGGCAACAAAGCAACGAGGGAACAGAAGATGACGAAAAAACCCTGGGCAAAAGCCCATCAGAATTGAGACCAGTAAAATTCTGATTATGGTGTACTGGAAAACCGATACGGATCAGACTGACAAAGGGCTGGGGAGGACAGTATTCTGCCACCTCAGTAGATAGGAGTGACATCTTATCGAAATGGCTGGCAGGCTAATACTGCTCTAACCTCCGTCTCGTTAAAACCATGGCAGGTCTTCAAGTACGTTCAATGCACGTCGCCAAAATCTTTTTGGCCGTACAGGTTCAGTTGAGACGAGCTCCTGATTCGTGCCCGAACCTGGCTCTGAACACAAGCTCCCATAAGGACTTGTGTCAACCTTCGCGTGGCCTCCCTGCTTGTATAGATAACCACGGGGTTCATTAAGGGCGACTGTTACAACGTGCGAAGATAGCGGCTTAAAGCGAAGACCCAATAGAATAAAATGAACACATCGCAACAACAACAAAAACCCCAACAAAAAGAACAACAGAACAAAGATGGACAAGAAGAGGAATACGGGACTGTCTTCCGTAGAAGCAGTAGGGTACTTAGATCCCCCGTACTCATCGCTACTCCAAAATAGCTGGACAAAAATGGAGAAAAGACAGTCTCAAGGGAGACTCCGGTCACACAAGCAGCACCGGCAAAACAAGGAGAAGGGAAGAGCACCCCAGCTGCCACTAAGGAAGGAACTCAAAACTCGCCGAAACAAGAGTACATCACCCAAATGAGACAGGCAGAAGAGGAGTCCCTAGAAAAGTGCAAAGGTTTAGTGCAAAAAATTAAGTTGGCGATGGTAAAACAAAAGAATGTCAGCATGGACGGTAAGAATAGAACGGCACAGCTAGACGAACTCTTCGACGTCATAAAGAGCTACCGCAGAAACTGGCTCACTACAGAAAAAGGAAAAAATCGAGCACATCTAAGCAGACGCATCACGACTCCCGAGTCAGCAACCTCGAAGCGCCATGTGACAAGCCCTGTGGAGCCGCGAGAAACAGTGCGACCACGACACGAAAACGACGGCCAGTGGCAAAAAGTTTTGTCTAAAAAATCCAGAAAGACCCACGCAAACGAAGGAACGAGCGAAAAAGCGCCCAAAAATGCAAACCAGAGGCAACAAACCAACAACATGGCTGAAGCCAGAAAGGAAACAATCGACATAAACGACAAACAGAGGCCGTTATAATAAAACCAGCCGAAGGGAATAGCTACGCCGAAGTCCTCAAAAATATCCGTAGCAAGGTAGATCCTAAAGAAGCAGAGGTCAAGATCAAGGGGATCCGCAAAACAAGAGCCGGGGCCCTATTACTAGAGCTAGAGAAGGGACAGTCCACAAAGGCCAGCTTCTGTGAGGCACTTAAGTCCACACTTAAAGAGACTTCAACTGTCGCCGACCTCAAAGCTAAGGCTACCATAGAAATCAGAGACCTCGACTCGCTCACAACAAAAGAGGAAGTTGCAGTGGCTGTCAAAGAAGCGCTACAGGACCCCACTGAAGACTTAGCAATTAATATAACAGCTCCCAACACAAGGGAACAGGTAAGGGCATATATAACGCTGAACCAAGACAGAGCAAACACACTGATGCGACAGGCACGCATCAAAATTGGATGGGTTAATTGCAGACTGCGGCTAAAAGAAACCCCCAAAAGGTGCTTCTGGTGCTTCGGATCAGGGCACTTAGCCTGGGACTGCAAAGGGCCCGATACAAAAGGGCAAGGTGTTTGCATAAAATGCGGCCAACCAGGGCACAAACTGAAAGAGTGCACAAAGCCTCCTTCATGCTGCCTTTGCGAAGAGGCTAAACACGAACAAGCCGATCACATCCCGGGCTCCGCAGATGAAGATCCTGCAAGCCAACATGCATAGATGCAAGGCCGCTGACGCACTACTCTCGCAAATGGTGATGGAGAACGACTACGAGATAATCATCATAAGCGAGCAATACAGGAAAAAAAGAGGTACATGGCTAGAAGATAGCAGCTCAACCGCCGCTATATGGTTACCACCAGAGAGTAACGCCACCACTGTAAGCAATGGGAACGGCAACGGTTTTGTCTGGGCCAAGTGCGACATCTTTACAGTAATTAGCTGCTACTTGACGCCAAGCGATGGTATACAGGAATTCCAAGAAAAACTCGACAATATAGAGGACACAGCAAGGAATATAGACGGTCTATTGATTATCGCCGGAGACCTAAACTCCAGAGCCGTAGAGTGGGGTATGCCAAACACGGACTCGAGAGGAAAGCGAATTTTAGAAATGGCTGCGCGGCTAGGTCTAATAGTGCTCAACACGGGAAATGCAACCACGTTCAGAAGACCGGGATGCGAGGAAACCACACCAGACATCACCTTATCAACAGAACGCATGGCAGGCTCAATGGAAAGTCCTGGAGGACTACACCGGCAGCGATCATCACTACATCTCTTTCATGATCGACACTGGAAGAAATGCTCACCAGTTCAGGGAAAATAGAGGAACACGAAAGTGGAATATCTCGAAACTAAGCACATCGAAATTAACCGCCGCAATAGACGAGCAGAGCCCATCTACCCACAGCAAACGTAAAGCAGCAGTTTACTGGTGGACTGAAAACATCGCCGAACTCAGACGCACATGCCTCCGCCTTCGCAGATCCTACACGAGATCCAGGCGCAGAGGAGCCGCACCCCAAGAGGCCGAGCAATATAAAGCAGCAAAAAAGGAGCTGAAGCACGCCATCGACGACAGTAAAAAGAAAAAATGGGAGGAACTACGGGAGGATATAAACAGAAACCCCTGGGGACTAGGATATAAAATAGTGATGAAAAAACTCGGCGCTCGAGCAAAGCCACCTGACGTAACCGCCGCTAAAATGGATCAAATCGTGAATGCACTATTCTCCACCCACGAAACAAGGGCCAGTGATCCAGAACAAACTCTAAGCACTGCGCAAATCACCCAGTTCACCCTTGAAGAGCTGCAAGTAGCCACTGGCAAGCTCAAGGCCAACAAATCGCCTGGCCCGGACGGGGTCCCAGCAGAAGTCCTCAAAATAATCGCTGCAGAACGCCCAGAAGTACTACTGAATATGTACAACGCCTGTCTTAAAGCCGGAATATTCCCTGAACCCTGGAAAAAGCAACGGCTGGTGCTAATTAGTAAGGGAAAAGGAGATCCCAATTCGCCATCAGCATACCGTCCATTGTGCATGCTTGACACAGCGGGAAAGCTGTACGAAAGCTTACTTAAGCCTAGACTAGAAGCGGCTATCAACGAAGCTGGAGGACTGTCCCCTAGACAGCACGGCTTCAGACCCGGCAGATCAGCCATAGGAGCTATAAAATGCGTCATAGAAAGCGTAGAAGCCGCACAGCGCAGATGGCATAAATATAAAAGAATAGTATTGCTGGCGACTCTAGATGTCCGAAACGCCTTCAACAGCGCTAGATGGGTAGATATGATCGACGCCCTCGAGAAAAGCTTCAAGATACCCGACTACCTCAGGGCGGTAGTGCGGAGCTACCTCAGTAACAGGAAAATGCTGTACGATACTAAAGAGGGATCACGACAAATAGCAGTCACGTCAAGGGCAGCACAAAGATCCATTCTAGGCCCAGACCTGTGGAACATTAGTTATGACGAAATATTAAAACTAGAAATGCCAGATGAATCGTATCTAATTGGCTATGCGGACGACATTGCAGCTGTAATCACAGCTAGGGATACAGAGGAAGCACGAAGAAAGCTGAACCAGGTCATGATACGGACGCAAGCATGGCTCGACACACACAGCCTCCAGCTCGCCACGGAGAAAACTGAACTACTGCTGCTAACAAATAAGCACATACCTCTCGAGATAAACATGCAGACGACTACGGATACTCTTAGGACAAAAACAGCCGTTAACTACCTAGGCGTAAGACTGGACCCCAGACTAACCTTCTGGGTACAAATCCAGCACGCCGCAGGTAAGGCAGCGAAGATCACGTCTCAACTGAGCCGATTAATGGCTAATATAAAAGGATCCTGCCAAGGAAAGAGAAAGCTGCTAATGTCCACGACGATCAGCGTCTTATTATACGGAGCCGAAATCTGGGCAGATGCCCTTAAAAACGAAAACCGGCGTAAGGCAGTGGCCAGAGTGTACCGCACCGCAGCCCTCAGAGTTGCATCAGCCTACAGAACAGTATCAGGCGACGCAATATTAGTTATAAGCGGCAATGCTCCAATTGACCTACTAGCAGATGAAAGGAAAAAGCTGTGGGAGCTAAAGAAATCACCCGGCAATAACAAGAGCGCAATACAACAAACAAGGAAGGATACGATAACATCATGCCAACAAAGGTGGGAGAATGGAAGTCGCGGCAGATGGACAGGCAGGCTGATAAAAGATCTAGATCTATGGACAAGTCGTAAATTCGGAGAAGTAGACTTCTACACAACCCAGCTGTTATCCGGCCACGGATACTTCAAAAAGTACCTCTACAGAATGGGAAAAGTCGAAGAGCCGACATGCCTATACAACGACGCGACAGAAGACGACGCTGAACACACATTCTTTGCATGTCAGCGCTGGCAAGGAGAACGCACTGCAGTAGAGGACCTGGTCGGGCCAATAAACGCTGACAATTTAATCAGCGTGATGTTGGAGAGCGAAACAAACTGGAGGATTATCAAGAAATACGTAGCAATCTTGCTACGCATCAAAAAGCGGGACCTGGACGCAGGTGCGCAGATGTAAATCTCTCAATGAGAAAAATGAAACGCCACCCTGAAGTTATGCAAACGGGGTCCCAGGGTGGGCGAAGATTCCTTAGAGAGGGGGTTTTTAGTGTCCTGCAAGTGGCACATACCGCTGCTGTGACGATAGCACCGATGACGCAGAAGGCATTTTCCACCCCCTTAAAAGAAAAAAATAATATATATATATATATAACTATTACGTCTTTATTCTGTACTATTTTAAAATTTTAAATATCTATTAAATCAGTTATTGTCAATCGTCCATGTTCATCTTTAATTATGCTTTTAATCTCGTCTAAATTTAAAGAAAATATATATAATCAAGATTTAATATTATCTTTATTATTATTCCTGTAGTTTATTCTAACTTCATTCCCTAAGTCTTCTTTTACTACCTGTTTCTTGTATCTAGCATTTAGTTTATTTCCCTCTCCTGTAATCTTTTCATATATAACATCTCCGTATAAATATGTTTTATTAATTCTATTTTTATTGTGTCTTTCTAGCATCTTATTTTGTGCTGATAAAAGTTTATCTGGTAAAATATTATGAGAGACTTTATTATAAAGTATTTCAAATGGTTTCTCATTAGTTACCGAATGTATAGTTTTATTATATTGTTGGGCAACTCTAAATATTGATTCTGAAAAGCTTATTAAATTATATTCTTGTTTAATACATCGCGATTTTTGTTGAATGTACGCAATTATTGTTGAATGTACCCTCTCAATTTGACCATTCGTGGTACTATGATTTGGGTTATAAAAAAAAAAAATTTCTATTTGAAGTATCTGCATCAAGGACTTAAATTGTACAGTAGTGAATCCTGGTTAATTATCAATTGTTAACTCCTTTACATTAGGGAAACTTTGTAATATTTTTAACACTTTATCTTCTAAATTAATCTTATCTTCGATTTGCTTGATAACCAAACATTTGGAATAGCTATATATACACGTAATGAATTTTAAAGATTGCTTATAGAATATATCCATGTGTATCTGTACTCCTTCCTCTGTAGGTATTGGGACCTCTCCAATTGGTATTTTTATAGCATGTCTATCATATTTGTTTTTATTACATATGTCGCAATTCCTTACATATTCTTTGAATTGTTTTCTCATTTCAGGCCAATAATATTTTTTGCAAATTTGATCCAATTTTTCTTGGTAACTTCTATGTGCTCGTATATTCGTTTGTTCAATTATAATTCCTTGGTCTTCTCTGTTTGTTATGTCAATTGCAAAATTTTTCGTATATATGAATTTATAAGTAAATGCTTCTCTTATTTTCGCTTGTATTTCGCATAGATCCTTTATTGAGCAATGTATTGCCGTAACTATATTTGGTTTGATATATTCCTTTAATATTGTGATAAATTATCAACATAAATTGTCGTGATAGAGCATCTGCTGCCACATTTGTTTTACCTGGTTTAAACATAATTTTGCTCCATATTCTCCTATTAAAGCATGCCATCTTTTCATTTTGGCATTTGGATTTTTAGGTGAGACTGCAAATGTTAGTGGTTGGTGATCGGTATAAATTTCCAAATCTGAAACTCCGTATAAATAATTTCTTAGATTTTTTAATGCCCATACGATAACGTATAGTTCTTTTTCATTAGTCGCGTAATTTTTTTCTGTTGAATTTAATGTTTTAGATATAAATGTAATAGGTTTGCCCCTTGGCTTAAGACTGCACCAATAGCTTCATTTGATGCGTCTGTTGTTAATATAAATGTTTCGTTAAAATTTGGTTGAATTAATTCAACTTGATCTACTAATAAAGACTTTCTCAATTGCCAAAAGTCCTTCTTGTTCCAGTCTAATTTTAATTTTTTTAGACATATGTTGTGAAACTCTTCCGTTTTCACCTGATAAATGTATTGTTAATAGTTTTGCTATTTTAGCATAATTTTTAATAAACTTTCTGTAATATCCAATCATTCCTAGGAAACTTCGTAACTGTCGTAGAGTTGTTGGAACCGGAAAATTTAAAATTGTTTCAACTTTTTTTGGGTCTGTCTTTATAACATTATTTGCAACAATATATCCCAAAAATTCTACTTCCTCTTGGTAGAATTTAAATTTTTGTAATGAAATTTTCATATATGCATTTTTTAGTACTTCTATTATTATACTTAAATGTTTTTTATGTTCCTCAAAGCCTTTTGAAGATACGATTAAATCATCAACATTAACGTGACAAAATTTTCCAATAAAGTCCCTTAAATCATTGTCCATCGCCCTTTGAAATATACTAGGCGCGTTTTTTAAACCAAATGGCATTCTTAAAAATTCGTATTTTCCGTTATTTACTGAAAATGCAGTTTTTTCAATATCGTGTTTTTTAATAAGGATCTGGTGAAAACCTGATTCCAGATCTATTGTGGAAAAATATTTTGAACTTCCTAAATTTGAAAGTATTATATTAATATCCGGAATTGGATATTTATCTGATTATAGTTACTTCATTTAATTTTTTATAATCGATTACCATTCGCAATTTCGGCGTACCGTCTTCATTTGCACCTTTTTTTGGTACAACCCAAATTGGCGAATTATATGCGCTCTTAATCGGTCTTATTATTTCATCTTCCACCATTTTTTTTACCTCTTCGTTAATGAAGGAATTAGCAGAAAGAGGGTATGGGTATTGTTAACTCCATATAGGGGTTTCAACAATTGTCGTTATTTCCGCTTTTATATCCGTTCGGAACGGTAAATTCATATTTATTGAAGGATGTATTTGATATATTTCATTTCTAATTTCTTCTCTTAAATTTCCAATTTCATCTTCGTTTATGTCCGTATTTCCTTCGACGGGCGCTTTAGAGAATTTTTCCTCTAAATTAATTTTGTTTACATAGTTTTAATTTTCTATATTGCTGGCGTTGCAGAACTTCTTCGTTCCACAATAAATTTTGTATTTAATTTGTCAGTATTATCATCGGCTGGCGTCATAGAACTTTTTCGTTCCACAACATTTTTCGCATAATTATTACTTCTACTCTGCTGGTATAAATCTTCAGCTGGCGTTGTAGAGCTTTCCTGCTCCACATTTTTATATATATGCCGGTATTTTCGTCGGCTGGCGCTTTAGAAGGCCTTGCTTCCAAAGTAATTTCGTCCTCCTTAACGATCTTTAAATTATCCTTACTTTTCTGATGCTTATATTCACATCATAAGCTAAATATATCTACCTCTTTTTCATTATTTATTACTAACTTCTTTTTTCCATGTTAATCACCGCATTAATGTCCTTCAAAAATTTTTATCCTATTAATAGGTCTGCTTCCAAATTTTCGATTTCGTAGAATATTTGTTTTTTACCGAATAACGTAATAATATCCCTGATAACCCATTCTTTGGTTGTAATTCCTTTGTGGCTGAACTTGTGAGAACCGTACATTATTATTGAAATTACCGTTATTGAATCTGTTGTTATTAAAAGTGTGTTGCCTGTTATTGTTGTTAGAATTTGAATAGTTTCGATTTTTTCCAAATTGTAAGGCGAAGGACGCTCGCATATTGTTAGATTCTAACTCTTGTGCTTTTGCCAAAGCATTTGGTAAATCGTTTGGCGATAGTGAAAATAGTACACCTATTTGCCAAGTTTCCGTTTAGTCCCGTTATGAATGTGCGTAAGGCATCCCGCCTATTTTTGGCAGTAAATTCTTTAGTTACGGCACTATCTCATCCGTAAGTCATTATGGTTTTGTTTATTAGCAAGGTTAACTTCTCATTAACCTTATTATAATATTAAATTATGGAGTAATTGCCTTGACGCAGAATACTCACTTCTTGCTCAATTATATGAGCTGGTCGCTTATCAGAGTAAGCGAAATCTAATCGTGCTAAAATAGCGTCAAAATTTAAAACTGTTCCGTGGTTTTATTTCTTAATATAGTCAATGTAGCAAAATACCTACGGCTGCCTCTTACGTATAAACTCATTGCAATGTTAGCCGATTCCCTCCAGCTAACATATTTATTCTGTTTTCCCCCAAATTCTGGTAAGGACTTTACTACTTCTAGGGATTCGTCACAGCGAATCACTAAATTTATTACTTCAGGTTTGTAATCGGTTATTTTTGTAGACTTCGTTAACTCTTCTATTTGCCTGTGCATTTCAGATATTTCTAGTCTAAGTCATGCGTTCGTTGCGGCAATTAGTCTTGTGACTAAGGTCTCATTTTTGCTACTTAAAGCCATTTTTTATTAATTAATTTTTTCTTTTCTTTTCCTTTAAATATGGACAATTTTCAAATTTATGGTTGCTTGGCGTGCAATGCCTAATGATGTCTTATATTTCACTCTTTTTTTGGTTTTTATCTTCAGATATAATGACGCTATTGGGAATTACCTTACTTTCTTAAATTTAATTAGAACAATTAATTGAATAAGTTCAACTTCAATTCAATTTTTGTTATTACGATTTTCAACTATTGTTAGTAGAAGCTCGACATACATAATAACCAACAATAAAATATTAAGATTTAACGGATTTTTAACAGTAGAAAAATTTTCAAAAATCTAATCAAAATTATTGTGATATTACTCGCCCAAAGGTGAATTATTAACTTTGATATTACTGTAATTTATATTTTTCTTCTTAATTGGCGTAGACACCGCTTACGCGATTATAGCCGAGTTAACAACAGCGCGCCAGTCGTTTCTTCTTTTCGCTACGAGGCGCCAATTGGATATTCCAAGCGAAGCCAGGTCCTTCTCCATTTGGTCTTCCAACCGTGTGAAGGTCTTCCTCTTCCTCTGCTTCCCCCGGCGGGTACTGCGTCGAATACTTTCAGAGCTGGAGTGTTTTCGTCCATCCGAACAACATGACCTAGCTAGCGTAGCCACTGTATATTAATTCGCTGAACTATGTCAATGTCGTCGTACATCTCGTACAGCTCATCGTTCCATCGAATGCGATATTCGCCGTGGCCAACGCATAAAGGACCACAAATCTTTCGCAGAACCTTTCTCTCGAAAACTCACAACGTCGACTCACGTTGGTTTGAGTGAAGTAACGCTTGCTCGCTGCATGGATAAATTGGTCCGAAACTCCTCTCTTCGCTTTCTGAGAGAGCCCATGATCTCACGGTTTGGTATGGCAACACTGAAAGTTCATGGGCTACGAATCAGGTGACAAGCAAAACAATGAACTGCCAGACAAAATCCCGTTAAAAAAAACTGACAAAATCAGTTCGTTATTTTTCATTGTGGAGTACAATTGTGTTGTGGAAATATAGTGTTTAGGTTTTTTTTTTATTAAAAATACAGAGTATAAGTGTTTTTACTAAAAATAAAGTTGGTAAGTGTATTATTAAAGCCATCGTAAATACATGTATATAAATATATTATGTTTTCCTAACGTATTATAGGAAAATGCTAGAGCTAAAAATAAGTGTGTGGCTGGATGCGTAGGAGCGCGACGGTTTTTCAATTTCCCCAACAAGGAGAAGGATGGATCCAGGTTCGTAAATAATTTTAATTAGTGGAAAAATATAGTTATTTAGTGAAATTTAGAAATATTTTTTCATAAATTGTGCCTATTTTGATATTGTTTTAGATGCAATTTATTGCATGATAAAAAATATATCATACTTGCGAAATGTAATGTAATTTAGTAAATAGTATTGTAATATTTAATAGATCCAATTTAATATGTTGTTTGGAGTAGCGTAGTAGATGTAAATATTACTATAATTATAAATTATAAGTACAAATAAATGTAATACGAGTAGAAAGTATCGTAAATACTAATAAATGTTATAATGTAACAATATTGGTTTTATTTGTAGTCGATATTAGATTTTAAAATTTATTATTATATGTTTAGGGTATATTTGTTTTTTCTTAGGCGTAGTATTTGGAAACAACGATTGGGCGTAGGAGAAAATCGGCAAAAATATTTATATGCCTGTGACCGCCACTTCTCGGATGAAGTCCGGTATTTGAAAAAACTATCGCCGACTGCGGTTCCGGATAAAAATTTAACTCCTACACCCAGTTTTCAGGAAGAATTTAGCGATCCTACTTCGACTATCGAATTAGGAATATTAGATTTTGAACCTAAATTGGTCGAGAACCCCTCAGGTTCAAGCGACCTGTTATTGCTAGCGTCTGTAGCAGAAGACGCACTCGAACAGGAAATAGGAGTTTTTGAAAATATTTCCATGGGCGATAGTTCGTTAGAAAAAGGATGTTAAACAAGTTTTAGTTTGACATCCTTCGCGTCTAAAAACTTAAAATTAATGGAGGAAAATGTAAGTTTGAGGGTTAAATTAGAAGAAAAAGATGAGGAGATTAGTAATTTAAAATTTCAATTAAAAGAAATGTCGGTAAAGCTCAAGACTTTAGAAAGTGAAATTAAAAATTTAGGAGAGGTTAGTAATTATGAAAATTTTAATAGAAATCTTCCTCCTCAAATAAGTAGTATAATAAAAAATAGTTTAGTAAATTGTAGCCGTCAACCAAAAGGTCGTAGATACGAGACCTATTTCAAAACTTTGGCTTTAGGTGTTTACTTTCTTTCACCTTTAGCATATAGACACCTAAAACCTCTTCTTAGATTTCCGGAAGAGAGAACACTTGACGAGTTCGTTTCCGAATGGCCCCGAGACCCCGGTTGTAGTAATAGTTCTTTAAAGTGTTTAGAGTTAAGAAGTCGGGGTTTTACGCAGGAACAAAAGTTTGTATCAATTTTGTGCGATGAAATGGCACTTAAGAGTCATTTCCAATACGTCCCTAAATACGATAAGATTATAGAAATAGAAGATTACGGCGATGAAAATCGTACGTCTCGTATAGGTAATAGTGCAATGACTCTAATGGTTCAAGGTATTGGTGGAATGCCTTGGACACACCCACTCTCCTATTTCATTGTCCATGGTTCATGTAAAGGGGATGTCGCCAAAAAGTATATATTGGAGGCCATCACCCAATTACAAAACATAGGTCTCATACCTTGCCATTTATCCATGGCGCGCTGATTACACACTATACTCTCACTGATATTTATTCGTAAAATCACTTATATTTATATCTTTAGAATTTTATGCTTATTACTAAAAATGCTTTGGCATCACATTAAGTGATGAAATGCCAGAGCATTGCATTTCCAATTATTCTCATTATCAAAACAAATAATGGAATATTGAATTATGCTTACTTATTTCTTATTAATTAAAGTATTCTGCTGACCAGGCAGAAATACCGTAGGGAGTTACAATTTGTTTATATTATTCATAAAGAGTCTGTGTGGCTGCTGCCGTTAACTCCCCCCTCTCTAAGATGAATCGTCCCCGATTCAATATCATTTTTTGATATATCGTAAGTTCTTTCTAAAATAGCTTTATATGACAATTCTTGAAATTTTAATTCTTTACTTTGTTTATTAGTTTTATATGATTTTTAAAATCTTATAGATTATGTATATTATTATTAATAGTACAAGTATTACAATCATGTACCAGAAAAGTGAATGATTCTTTATTTCTTTGATTCGTTCGCTCAAGATATTTATGTTTTTTATGTATGATTATTTTTTAAATAATTCCAAATTTTGCAATCAATATTTTCGTAAATTATATTATATTAATGTTTGTATAATTTTCAAATGATACAAGGTAAACTCCATTTATGGCAGAGTCATCTATAGTATGATTTCCAGAGACTAATATTGCTCCTTCTTTAATTATATCTATGCCTTTATGTTTTTCTTTAATTTTAATTTTTTATGTTTTTCTTTAATTTTTTTGCATTTCGCAATTTCAATATCTATTATTAATTTACTATCTTTTTGTGTAATTGCTCTTACTTCATAATATTTACAATCATATATAATTTTTGGGTATTTAATATATATAACTATATAAGGCTGAGCTCAGGCTACTACCGGGGTCACAGCTGGCGGATAGTGGACGGCCTACGCTAAGTAAGTTAGCTGCGAGTAGTAATACGCAGCCCCCGACCAAGAGCTGCAGGAGAGGGGGCCTTGCCTCAAAACGTCTCACGCGCCCAATGAACCTCCCGCGAAGAGGCGAGAAGATGCCGCCTTAAAATAAGCGTCCACAACTCCCACCGGGGTTGCACCGAGGGAGAACCTACCCAAGAGAGGGAGGCAACAAAGCAACGAGGGAACAGAAGATGACGAAAAAACCCTGGGCAAAAGCCCATCAGAATTGAGACCAGTAAAATTCTGATTATGGTGTACTGGAAAACCGATACGGATCAGACTGACAAAGGGCTGGGGAGGACAGTATTCTGCCACCTCAGTAGATAGGAGTGACATCTTATCGAAATGGCTGGCAGGCTAATACTGCTCTAACCTCCGTCTCGTTAAAACCATGGCAGGTCTTCAAGTACGTTCAATGCACGTCGCCAAAATCTTTTTGGCCGTACAGGTTCAGTTGAGACGAGCTCCTGATTCGTGCCCGAACCTGGCTCTGAACACAAGCTCCCATAAGGACTTGTGTCAACCTTCGCGTGGCCTCCCTGCTTGTATAGATAACCACGGGGTTCATTAAGGGCGACTGTTACAACGTGCGAAGATAGCGGCTTAAAGCGAAGACCCAATAGAATAAAATGAACACATCGCAACAACAACAAAAACCCCAACAAAAAGAACAACAGAACAAAGATGGACAAGAAGAGGAATACGGGACTGTCTTCCGTAGAAGCAGTAGGGTACTTAGATCCCCCGTACTCATCGCTACTCCAAAATAGCTGGACAAAAATGGAGAAAAGACAGTCTCAAGGGAGACTCCGGTCACACAAGCAGCACCGGCAAAACAAGGAGAAGGGAAGAGCACCCCAGCTGCCACTAAGGAAGGAACTCAAAACTCGCCGAAACAAGAGTACATCACCCAAATGAGACAGGCAGAAGAGGAGTCCCTAGAAAAGTGCAAAGGTTTAGTGCAAAAAATTAAGTTGGCGATGGTAAAACAAAAGAATGTCAGCATGGACGGTAAGAATAGAACGGCACAGCTAGACGAACTCTTCGACGTCATAAAGAGCTACCGCAGAAACTGGCTCACTACAGAAAAAGGAAAAAATCGAGCACATCTAAGCAGACGCATCACGACTCCCGAGTCAGCAACCTCGAAGCGCCATGTGACAAGCCCTGTGGAGCCGCGAGAAACAGTGCGACCACGACACGAAAACGACGGCCAGTGGCAAAAAGTTTTGTCTAAAAAATCCAGAAAGACCCACGCAAACGAAGGAACGAGCGAAAAAGCGCCCAAAAATGCAAACCAGAGGCAACAAACCAACAACATGGCTGAAGCCAGAAAGGAAACAATCGACATAAACGACAAACAGAGGCCGTTATAATAAAACCAGCCGAAGGGAATAGCTACGCCGAAGTCCTCAAAAATATCCGTAGCAAGGTAGATCCTAAAGAAGCAGAGGTCAAGATCAAGGGGATCCGCAAAACAAGAGCCGGGGCCCTATTACTAGAGCTAGAGAAGGGACAGTCCACAAAGGCCAGCTTCTGTGAGGCACTTAAGTCCACACTTAAAGAGACTTCAACTGTCGCCGACCTCAAAGCTAAGGCTACCATAGAAATCAGAGACCTCGACTCGCTCACAACAAAAGAGGAAGTTGCAGTGGCTGTCAAAGAAGCGCTACAGGACCCCACTGAAGACTTAGCAATTAATATAACAGCTCCCAACACAAGGGAACAGGTAAGGGCATATATAACGCTGAACCAAGACAGAGCAAACACACTGATGCGACAGGCACGCATCAAAATTGGATGGGTTAATTGCAGACTGCGGCTAAAAGAAACCCCCAAAAGGTGCTTCTGGTGCTTCGGATCAGGGCACTTAGCCTGGGACTGCAAAGGGCCCGATACAAAAGGGCAAGGTGTTTGCATAAAATGCGGCCAACCAGGGCACAAACTGAAAGAGTGCACAAAGCCTCCTTCATGCTGCCTTTGCGAAGAGGCTAAACACGAACAAGCCGATCACATCCCGGGCTCCGCAGATGAAGATCCTGCAAGCCAACATGCATAGATGCAAGGCCGCTGACGCACTACTCTCGCAAATGGTGATGGAGAACGACTACGAGATAATCATCATAAGCGAGCAATACAGGAAAAAAAAAGAGGTACATGGCTAGAAGATAGCAGCTCAACCGCCGCTATATGGTTACCACCAGAGAGTAACGCCACCACTGTAAGCAATGGGAACGGCAACGGTTTTGTCTGGGCCAAGTGCGACATCTTTACAGTAATTAGCTGCTACTTGACGCCAAGCGATGGTATACAGGAATTCCAAGAAAAACTCGACAATATAGAGGACACAGCAAGGAATATAGACGGTCTATTGATTATCGCCGGAGACCTAAACTCCAGAGCCGTAGAGTGGGGTATGCCAAACACGGACTCGAGAGGAAAGCGAATTTTAGAAATGGCTGCGCGGCTAGGTCTAATAGTGCTCAACACGGGAAATGCAACCACGTTCAGAAGACCGGGATGCGAGGAAACCACACCAGACATCACCTTATCAACAGAACGCATGGCAGGCTCAATGGAAAGTCCTGGAGGACTACACCGGCAGCGATCATCACTACATCTCTTTCATGATCGACACTGGAAGAAATGCTCACCAGTTCAGGGAAAATAGAGGAACACGAAAGTGGAATATCTCGAAACTAAGCACATCGAAATTAACCGCCGCAATAGACGAGCAGAGCCCATCTACCCACAGCAAACGTAAAGCAGCAGTTTACTGGTGGACTGAAAACATCGCCGAACTCAGACGCACATGCCTCCGCCTTCGCAGATCCTACACGAGATCCAGGCGCAGAGGAGCCGCACCCCAAGAGGCCGAGCAATATAAAGCAGCAAAAAAGGAGCTGAAGCACGCCATCGACGACAGTAAAAAGAAAAAATGGGAGGAACTACGGGAGGATATAAACAGAAACCCCTGGGGACTAGGATATAAAATAGTGATGAAAAAACTCGGCGCTCGAGCAAAGCCACCTGACGTAACCGCCGCTAAAATGGATCAAATCGTGAATGCACTATTCTCCACCCACGAAACAAGGGCCAGTGATCCAGAACAAACTCTAAGCACTGCGCAAATCACCCAGTTCACCCTTGAAGAGCTGCAAGTAGCCACTGGCAAGCTCAAGGCCAACAAATCGCCTGGCCCGGACGGGGTCCCAGCAGAAGTCCTCAAAATAATCGCTGCAGAACGCCCAGAAGTACTACTGAATATGTACAACGCCTGTCTTAAAGCCGGAATATTCCCTGAACCCTGGAAAAAGCAACGGCTGGTGCTAATTAGTAAGGGAAAAGGAGATCCCAATTCGCCATCAGCATACCGTCCATTGTGCATGCTTGACACAGCGGGAAAGCTGTACGAAAGCTTACTTAAGCCTAGACTAGAAGCGGCTATCAACGAAGCTGGAGGACTGTCCCCTAGACAGCACGGCTTCAGACCCGGCAGATCAGCCATAGGAGCTATAAAATGCGTCATAGAAAGCGTAGAAGCCGCACAGCGCAGATGGCATAAATATAAAAGAATAGTATTGCTGGCGACTCTAGATGTCCGAAACGCCTTCAACAGCGCTAGATGGGTAGATATGATCGACGCCCTCGAGAAAAGCTTCAAGATACCCGACTACCTCAGGGCGGTAGTGCGGAGCTACCTCAGTAACAGGAAAATGCTGTACGATACTAAAGAGGGATCACGACAAATAGCAGTCACGTCAAGGGCAGCACAAAGATCCATTCTAGGCCCAGACCTGTGGAACATTAGTTATGACGAAATATTAAAACTAGAAATGCCAGATGAATCGTATCTAATTGGCTATGCGGACGACATTGCAGCTGTAATCACAGCTAGGGATACAGAGGAAGCACGAAGAAAGCTGAACCAGGTCATGATACGGACGCAAGCATGGCTCGACACACACAGCCTCCAGCTCGCCACGGAGAAAACTGAACTACTGCTGCTAACAAATAAGCACATACCTCTCGAGATAAACATGCAGACGACTACGGATACTCTTAGGACAAAAACAGCCGTTAACTACCTAGGCGTAAGACTGGACCCCAGACTAACCTTCTGGGTACAAATCCAGCACGCCGCAGGTAAGGCAGCGAAGATCACGTCTCAACTGAGCCGATTAATGGCTAATATAAAAGGATCCTGCCAAGGAAAGAGAAAGCTGCTAATGTCCACGACGATCAGCGTCTTATTATACGGAGCCGAAATCTGGGCAGATGCCCTTAAAAACGAAAACCGGCGTAAGGCAGTGGCCAGAGTGTACCGCACCGCAGCCCTCAGAGTTGCATCAGCCTACAGAACAGTATCAGGCGACGCAATATTAGTTATAAGCGGCAATGCTCCAATTGACCTACTAGCAGATGAAAGGAAAAAGCTGTGGGAGCTAAAGAAATCACCCGGCAATAACAAGAGCGCAATACAACAAACAAGGAAGGATACGATAACATCATGCCAACAAAGGTGGGAGAATGGAAGTCGCGGCAGATGGACAGGCAGGCTGATAAAAGATCTAGATCTATGGACAAGTCGTAAATTCGGAGAAGTAGACTTCTACACAACCCAGCTGTTATCCGGCCACGGATACTTCAAAAAGTACCTCTACAGAATGGGAAAAGTCGAAGAGCCGACATGCCTATACAACGACGCGACAGAAGACGACGCTGAACACACATTCTTTGCATGTCAGCGCTGGCAAGGAGAACGCACTGCAGTAGAGGACCTGGTCGGGCCAATAAACGCTGACAATTTAATCAGCGTGATGTTGGAGAGCGAAACAAACTGGAGGATTATCAAGAAATACGTAGCAATCTTGCTACGCATCAAAAAGCGGGACCTGGACGCAGGTGCGCAGATGTAAATCTCTCAATGAGAAAAATGAAACGCCACCCTGAAGTTATGCAAACGGGGTCCCAGGGTGGGCGAAGATTCCTTAGAGAGGGGGTTTTTAGTGTCCTGCAAGTGGCACATACCGCTGCTGTGACGATAGCACCGATGACGCAGAAGGCATTTTCCACCCCCTTAAAAGAAAAAAATAATATATATATATATATAACTATTACGTCTTTATTCTGTACTATTTTAAAATTTTAAATATCTATTAAATCAGTTATTGTCAATCGTCCATGTTCATCTTTAATTATGCTTTTAATCTCGTCTAAATTTAAAGAAAATATATATAATCAAGATTTAATATTATCTTTATTATTATTCCTGTAGTTTATTCTAACTTCATTCCCTAAGTCTTCTTTTACTACCTGTTTCTTGTATCTAGCATTTAGTTTATTTCCCTCTCCTGTAATCTTTTCATATATAACATCTCCGTATAAATATGTTTTATTAATTCTATTTTTATTGTGTCTTTCTAGCATCTTATTTTGTGCTGATAAAAGTTTATCTGGTAAAATATTATGAGAGACTTTATTATAAAGTATTTCAAATGGTTTCTCATTAGTTACCGAATGTATAGTTTTATTATATTGTTGGGCAACTCTAAATATTGATTCTGAAAAGCTTATTAAATTATATTCTTGTTTAATACATCGCGATTTTTGTTGAATGTACGCAATTATTGTTGAATGTACCCTCTCAATTTGACCATTCGTGGTACTATGATTTGGGTTATAAAAAAAAAATTTCTATTTGAAGTATCTGCATCAAGGACTTAAATTGTACAGTAGTGAATCCTGGTTAATTATCAATTGTTAACTCCTTTACATTAGGGAAACTTTGTAATATTTTTAACACTTTATCTTCTAAATTAATCTTATCTTCGATTTGCTTGATAACCAAACATTTGGAATAGCTATATATACACGTAATGAATTTTAAAGATTGCTTATAGAATATATCCATGTGTATCTGTACTCCTTCCTCTGTAGGTATTGGGACCTCTCCAATTGGTATTTTTATAGCATGTCTATCATATTTGTTTTTATTACATATGTCGCAATTCCTTACATATTCTTTGAATTGTTTTCTCATTTCAGGCCAATAATATTTTTTGCAAATTTGATCCAATTTTTCTTGGTAACTTCTATGTGCTCGTATATTCGTTTGTTCAATTATAATTCCTTGGTCTTCTCTGTTTGTTATGTCAATTGCAAAATTTTTCGTATATATGAATTTATAAGTAAATGCTTCTCTTATTTTCGCTTGTATTTCGCATAGATCCTTTATTGAGCAATGTATTGCCGTAACTATATTTGGTTTGATATATTCCTTTAATATTGTGATAAATTATCAACATAAATTGTCGTGATAGAGCATCTGCTGCCACATTTGTTTTACCTGGTTTAAACATAATTTTGCTCCATATTCTCCTATTAAAGCATGCCATCTTTTCATTTTGGCATTTGGATTTTTAGGTGAGACTGCAAATGTTAGTGGTTGGTGATCGGTATAAATTTCCAAATCTGAAACTCCGTATAAATAATTTCTTAGATTTTTTAATGCCCATACGATAACGTATAGTTCTTTTTCATTAGTCGCGTAATTTTTTTCTGTTGAATTTAATGTTTTAGATATAAATGTAATAGGTTTGCCCCCTTGGCTTAAGACTGCACCAATAGCTTCATTTGATGCGTCTGTTGTTAATATAAATGTTTCGTTAAAATTTGGTTGAATTAATTCAACTTGATCTACTAATAAAGACTTTCTCAATTGCCAAAAGTCCTTCTTGTTCCAGTCTAATTTTAATTTTTTTAGACATATGTTGTGAAACTCTTCCGTTTTCACCTGATAAATGTATTGTTAATAGTTTTGCTATTTTAGCATAATTTTTAATAAACTTTCTGTAATATCCAATCATTCCTAGGAAACTTCGTAACTGTCGTAGAGTTGTTGGAACCGGAAAATTTAAAATTGTTTCAACTTTTTTTGGGTCTGTCTTTATAACATTATTTGCAACAATATATCCCAAAAATTCTACTTCCTCTTGGTAGAATTTAAATTTTTGTAATGAAATTTTCATATATGCATTTTTTAGTACTTCTATTATTATACTTAAATGTTTTTTATGTTCCTCAAAGCCTTTTGAAGATACGATTAAATCATCAACATTAACGTGACAAAATTTTCCAATAAAGTCCCTTAAATCATTGTCCATCGCCCTTTGAAATATACTAGGCGCGTTTTTTAAACCAAATGGCATTCTTAAAAATTCGTATTTTCCGTTATTTACTGAAAATGCAGTTTTTTCAATATCGTGTTTTTTAATAAGGATCTGGTGAAAACCTGATTCCAGATCTATTGTGGAAAAATATTTTGAACTTCCTAAATTTGAAAGTATTATATTAATATCCGGAATTGGATATTTATCTGATTATAGTTACTTCATTTAATTTTTTATAATCGATTACCATTCGCAATTTCGGCGTACCGTCTTCATTTGCACCTTTTTTTGGTACAACCCAAATTGGCGAATTATATGCGCTCTTAATCGGTCTTATTATTTCATCTTCCACCATTTTTTTTACCTCTTCGTTAATGAAGGAATTAGCAGAAAGAGGGTATGGGTATTGTTAACTCCATATAGGGGTTTCAACAATTGTCGTTATTTCCGCTTTTATATCCGTTCGGAACGGTAAATTCATATTTATTGAAGGATGTATTTGATATATTTCATTTCTAATTTCTTCTCTTAAATTTCCAATTTCATCTTCGTTTATGTCCGTATTTCCTTCGACGGGCGCTTTAGAGAATTTTTCCTCTAAATTAATTTTGTTTACATAGTTTTAATTTTCTATATTGCTGGCGTTGCAGAACTTCTTCGTTCCACAATAAATTTTGTATTTAATTTGTCAGTATTATCATCGGCTGGCGTCATAGAACTTTTTCGTTCCACAACATTTTTCGCATAATTATTACTTCTACTCTGCTGGTATAAATCTTCAGCTGGCGTTGTAGAGCTTTCCTGCTCCACATTTTTATATATATGCCGGTATTTTCGTCGGCTGGCGCTTTAGAAGGCCTTGCTTCCAAAGTAATTTCGTCCTCCTTAACGATCTTTAAATTATCCTTACTTTTCTGATGCTTATATTCACATCATAAGCTAAATATATCTACCTCTTTTTCATTATTTATTACTAACTTCTTTTTTTCCAAGTTAATCACCGCATTAATGTCCTTCAAAAATTTTTATCCTATTAATAGGTCTGCTTCCAAATTTTCGATTTCGTAGAATATTTGTTTTTTACCGAATAACGTAATAATATCCCTGATAACCCATTCTTTGGTTGTAATTCCTTTGTGGCTGAACTTGTGAGAACCGTACATTATTATTGAAATTACCGTTATTGAATCTGTTGTTATTAAAAGTGTGTTGCCTGTTATTGTTGTTAGAATTTGAATAGTTTCGATTTTTTCCAAATTGTAAGGCGAAGGACGCTCGCATATTGTTAGATTCTAACTCTTGTGCTTTTGCCAAAGCATTTGGTAAATCGTTTGGCGATAGTGAAAATAGTACACCTATTTGCCAAGTTTCCGTTTAGTCCCGTTATGAATGTGCGTAAGGCATCCCGCCTATTTTTGGCAGTAAATTCTTTAGTTACGGCACTATCTCATCCGTAAGTCATTATGGTTTTGTTTATTAGCAAGGTTAACTTCTCATTAACCTTATTATAATATTAAATTATGGAGTAATTGCCTTGACGCAGAATACTCACTTCTTGCTCAATTATATGAGCTGGTCGCTTATCAGAGTAAGCGAAATCTAATCGTGCTAAAATAGCGTCAAAATTTAAAACTGTTCCGTGGTTTTATTTCTTAATATAGTCAATGTAGCAAAATACCTACGGCTGCCTCTTACGTATAAACTCATTGCAATGTTAGCCGATTCCCTCCAGCTAACATATTTATTCTGTTTTCCCCCAAATTCTGGTAAGGACTTTACTACTTCTAGGGATTCGTCACAGCGAATCACTAAATTTATTACTTCAGGTTTGTAATCGGTTATTTTTGT
Organism: Bactrocera zonata; assembly: GCA_037783105.1. Taxonomy (NCBI): domain Eukaryota; kingdom Metazoa; phylum Arthropoda; class Insecta; order Diptera; family Tephritidae; genus Bactrocera; species Bactrocera zonata. The sequence continues at coordinate 42,379 of JBAWJQ010006356.1, forward strand.
AGACTTCGTTAACTCTTCTATTTGCCTGTGCATTTCAGATATTTCTAGTCTAAGTCATGCGTTCGTTGCGGCAATTAGTCTTGTGACTAAGGTCTCATTTTTGCTACTTAAAGCCATTTTTTATTAATTAATTTTTTCTTTTCTTTTCCTTTAAATATGGACAATTTTCAAATTTATGGTTGCTTGGCGTGCAATGCCTAATGATGTCTTATATTTCACTCTTTTTTTGGTTTTTATCTTCAGATATAATGACGCTATTGGGAATTACCTTACTTTCTTAAATTTAATTAGAACAATTAATTGAATAAGTTCAACTTCAATTCAATTTTTGTTATTACGATTTTCAACTATTGTTAGTAGAAGCTCGACATACATAATAACCAACAATAAAATATTAAGATTTAACGGATTTTTAACAGTAGAAAAATTTTCAAAAATCTAATCAAAATTATTGTGATATTACTCGCCCAAAGGTGAATTATTAACTTTGATATTACTGTAATTTATATTTTTCTTCTTAATTGGCGTAGACACCGCTTACGCGATTATAGCCGAGTTAACAACAGCGCGCCAGTCGTTTCTTCTTTTCGCTACGAGGCGCCAATTGGATATTCCAAGCGAAGCCAGGTCCTTCTCCATTTGGTCTTCCAACCGTGTGAAGGTCTTCCTCTTCCTCTGCTTCCCCCGGCGGGTACTGCGTCAAATACTTTCAGAGCTGGAGTGTTTTCGTCCATCCGAACAACATGACCTAGCTAGCGTAGCCACTGTATATTAATTCGCTGAACTATGTCAATGTCGTCGTACATCTCGTACAGCTCATCGTTCCATCGAATGCGATATTCGCCGTGGCCAACGCATAAAGGACCACAAATCTTTCGCAGAACCTTTCTCTCGAAAACTCACAACGTCGACTCACCCGTTGTTGACATTGCCCAAGCCTCTGCACCATATAGCAGGACGGGAATTATGAGGGACTTATAGAGTTTGGTTTTTGTTTGTCGAGAGAGGACTTTGCTTCTCAATTGCCTACTCAGTCCGAAGTAGCACCTGTTGGCAAGAGTTATCCTGCGTTGGATTTCTAGGCTGACATTGTTGGTGGTATTTACGCTAGTTCCAATGTAGACGAAATTATCTACAACTTCAAAGGTATGACTGTCAACAGTGACTTGGGAGCCAAGTCGCGAGTGCGACGACTGTTTGTTTGATGACAGGAGATATTTCGTCTTGCCCTCGTTCACTGCCACACCCATTTGCTTTGCTTCCTTGTCCAGTCTGGAGAAAGCAGAACTAACGTCGCTGGTGTTGAGGCCGATGATATCAATATCATCGGCATACGCCAGCAGTTGTACACTTTTATAGAAGATGGTACATTCTCTATTTAGTTCTGCAGTTCGAACTATTTTCTCCAGAAGCAGGTTGAAGAAGTCGCACGATAGGGAATCGCCTTATGAAACCTCGTTTGGTATCGAACGGCTTGGAGAGGTCCTTCCCGATTCTAACGGAGCTTTTAGTTTTGCTCAACGTCAGCTAACACAGCCGTATTAGTTTTGCAGGGATACCAAATTCAGACATCGCGGCATAAAGGCAGCTCCTTTTCGTGCTGTCGAAAGCAACTTTGAAATCGACGAAGAGGTGGTGTGTGTCGATTCTCCTTTCACGGGTCTTTTCCAAGATTTGGCGCATAGTGAATATCTGGTCGGTTGTTGATTTGCTTGGTCTAAAGCCACACTGATAAGGTCCAATCAGTTTGTTGACGGTGGGCTTTAATCTTTCACACGATACGCTCGATAGAACCTTATATGCGCTGTTGAGGAGGGAGATTATGGGGTCTCCTTTTTTATGGATTGGGCATAGCACACTTAAATTCCAATCGTTGGGCATGCTTTCGTCCGGCTATATTTTACAAAGAAGCCTATCCATGCTCCATCAGTTTTTCGACGCCGTGTTTGAATAGCTAAGCCGGCAATTCGTCGGCCCCTTCTGCTTTGTTAATCTTCAGGCGGGCAATTGCTATTCGCACTTCTTCATGGTCGGGTAATGGAACGTCTGCTCCATCGTCTTCGATTGGGGAATCGGGATCAACTTCTCCTGGTTTTGTGCGTTCACTGCCATTCAACAGGCTGGAGAAGTGTTCCCTCCATAATTTAAGTATGCTCTGGGCATCGGTGACTAGATCACTTTTGGGGGTTCTACAAGAGTATGCTCCGGTCTTGAAACCTTCTGTAAGCCGCCGCATCTTTTCGTAGAATTTTCGAGCATTACCCTTGTCGGCCAGCTTATCAAGCTCTTCGTACTCACGCATTTCGGCCTCTTTCTTTTTCTGTCTGCAAATGCGTCTCGCTTCCCTCTTCCACTCTCGGTATCTATCCCATCTCGCACGTGTGGTCAATCGTAATGATGCGAGGTAGGCAGCCTGTTTTCTCTCCGCTGCGACACGGCGCTCCTCGTCGTACCAGCTGTTCTTTTGCGCTTTCCGAAAACCAATGGTTTCGGTTGCAGCTGTACGTAAGGAGTTTGAAATGCCGTCCCACAGTGCCCTTATACCGAGTTGTTGACGAGTGCTCTCAGAGAGCAGGAGTGCAAGCCGAGTAGAAAATCGATCGCCTGTTTGTTGTGATTGCAGCTTCTCGACGCCGAACCTTCCTTTTGTTTGTTGACGTGCGCTTTTTGCTGCACGGTGGTGGGTGCGAATCTTGGCTGCAACAAGATAGTGGTCCGAGTCGATGTTAGGACCTCGGAGCGTACGCACGTCGAGAACACTGGAGATGTGTCTTCCATCTATCACAACATGATCGATCTGGTTAGTGGCTTTTCGATCCGGAGACAGCCAGGTAGCTTGATGTATTTTTTGGAGCTGGAATCTATTACCACAGATAAGAGTCGTTTCTGGCCACTCCCAAGTGAAAGGCGATCAGAGAACTTTCCTGACTTAAGTGAACTTCTACACATGACTCCAACCTCCAATGCAACTAGTATATACGAAATATTGTTGCTTCCTTTGCGAATGGGACTGCTGTGCGGGAGATTGTCATTTTGTACAGAAGCAGTGGCAAGTACGTCAGACACTCACTCCTGGACAAAAAACGTTACCAGTGAACCTCTAGTTGATCCCAAAAAGGTATTACTACCGTTTCTGTATATTAAGTTGGGTTGAATGAAGAATTTTGTTAAGGCAATGGACAGAAATGGAAGATGGTTCTTGTATCTGAAACCCGTCGAACCTTCCTTGTGTTTGTTGGCATGCATTTTTTGCTGCACAGAGGCGGGTGCGAATTTTGGCTGCAACAATATAGTGGTCCGAGTCGATGTTAGGACCTCGGAGCGCACACACATCTAAATTACTGGAGACGTGTCTTCCGTCTATCACAACATGATCGATCTGGTTGGTGGTTTTTCGATCCGGAGACTGCCAGGTAGCTTGATGAATCTTCTTGTGCTGGAATCTAGTACTACAGATAACCATATTTCGGGCCCCGGCGAAATCGATCAGCCTCAACCCATTTGGGGATGTTTCCTCGTGGAGGCTGAATTTACCGACCGTAGTGCCAAAGATACCTTCTTTGCCCACCCTGGCGTTAAAGTCGCCAAGCACGATGTTGACATCGTGGCGGGGGCATCTCTCATAAGTGCGCTCCAAGCACTCATAAAAGGCAACTTTGGTCACATCGTCCTTCTCTTCCGTCGGGGCGTGGGCGCAAATCAGCGATATGTTGAAGAGCCTCGCTTTGATGCGGATTGTGGCTAGACGTTCATTCATAGGAGTGAATGATAGTACTCGGCGACGGAGTCTCTCTCCCACCACGAATCCAACACCAAACTTGCGCTCCTTTATATGGCCACTGTAGTAAATGCCACAAGGACCTACTTGTCTCTGTCCTTGTCCCGTCCATCGCATTTCTTCGACGGCGGTGATGTCAGCCTTTATTTTCACGAAGACATCAACCAGCTGGGCAGCGGCACCTTCCCAATTAAGGGACCGGACATTCCAGGTGCATGCCGTCAAATCATAGTCCTTAATTCGTTTGCCATGGTCGTCATCAAAAGAGGGGTCACTTATCTGAGGCTGCTTAAACTTTTTCATTGGGGGCGGTTTTTAAGTGGCGGGTCCCAAACCCAGCGCACAACCCTATGTAGGGAATATTTCGCCTTCTCACTTTAGCTCGCCTTCAAACTGGTGTTCTTATTCTACCCAGAGGATACTTGGTCAAAGACCGGAAGTCGTGAGCTGCTTGAGTCGTATGTAAAAGAATCGTTTCCCAAGTGAGTGGCGATCAGAGAACTTTCCTCACTTGCGTGAACTTCTACACATGACTCCATCCTCCCGGGGTTGACTAGAGTACCAAAAAACTTCTACTGCTACCAAGCTACCGGTAAAAATAAAATTAAATAATAAATGGTATTGTATGGAGCATAAAGATTCTATTCAATCTACTATTTTTAGGAATATATTTTTTTGGTAAAACTCATTTTGCTCCTCTTCGGACATTTGTGTTTTTCCCACGGCGCACAAATACGGTTTAATATTTAAAACCCCCATAACAACCATAGATACCGTAGATACCGTAGTACGCGCCAGCACAAAGTTAAAATTATTTTAACTGCATTTATGACAATTACCGGCACCAATGAAAGGGAGAGTGTGTAGCACTTTTCCTTCATCTGATTTATTAAAAATAAAACAAAACGATTCCTTACCTTGACGACAGTAAGGGCTTTTACGAAAATGCAGTAAATAATGGCAGCACTACGGGTTTTGCACTGCAGTTTTTATGTTAGGTGATGCGCTGACTGAGCATTTGAAAAATTGCGCTTCCATACATAAAAATATGCGAAAAATAAATATTTATTATTAATACTCGCAAGGACGAGTTAGATAGCAAAAATTATTGATTTAAATTAGAAAGGCGTAAAACAGTAAAACAAAAGAAATTTATTAATTGCGAATAAATTTAATTTCAGACATATTGTTTCAAATGTTCCATTTTACGCAATTTCTTTCTACTACTCGTATATCTAATAAAATTAAAATAAAAGAATACAGAATTCACAAATATAATAAAACAATAAACTTTCGTTAACTACTTCCATTAGAACTTCCTAACAACAGGTGAGCCAATGATTTAGTGGCAATTAGTTTTTTAATAATGCAGATTCATAAATTATTTCCATTAGGAAGAATTTTTTTTCTTTTGCGAAATGAGATTAAGGAATATTTCCTCAAACTTGTTCGAGGAACGGCTTTTTACATTTCAACATCACAGTTGAATGGATATGGGTTCTATATAACCATCATTAATACCGTGGACAACATCTAAGTGTGTTCTGCAATTACGACAATTTACAAGTGGTCCAACGTGTGGAAATTTTGTAGGCAAATTTATCGGAAGACAACAACAGCACGTACTTCGAAGAAGTTTTCTAAACAATAAAAAATCACATAAACATTTAATTAATTAACTTTTGCGCAAACAAGTTTTCCTCCACCTCCTAAAGTGCTGATCAGCCGTTACTGTCACGCGGTAAGCCGGCTGACTGCGTAGTTTTGTAAGTTGCCAAAATTACTGTATCACCTATACCTACTGTCGGTAAAACAATTTATATTAGTTAACATAATTATATTCTGATAAGTTCACGTCGGAACACAATGTAATAAAATTAGTTCGCTGCTCGACGGAATATTGCGAATTGAAAAATTTAACAATGAAATTAAAAATGCAAATGCAAAACTTAAGTTTCAAAAGGAGAACTTAAATATCGCTTATTACATTTAGCAAAAAAAACTTCTTCCTCCCCACCAAAGGCCACCTTCATAGCCGAAACAGATAAAGAAGAGATTGAAAACGAAACAAATTGGCTACTAAAAACGAAAAAAAAAACAGAAACAGTAAGAAACGCAAGGCACATTAATTCAAGAGGAAATAGCTATTCATATAAGCCACCGCCCTCGGCCAATTATAATTTTGGAAAGCTGCAATCAACCCTTGATGCGCATCTAGATAAAAGCAGAAATCACAAATTCGTACACTCTTAAGCTTGCTGATCAAATTTCTTGTAAAATAAAACTGCTTCAAAGTTAAAAAGCCATAATCAAGCTTCTATACAAAACAAAATTAAATATGTAAATATGTAAATATATTGCTTGCTTTGGATCTACCCCCTCTATATCAAATTCTGGCACTGATAATGAGGTAGGTATAAAACGCTAGGGGTAGAGGTTCCCCGAAGGACAACATGGAAGACCAAATGATTGAAAAACGTCGCTAGGAGAAGTGGCTGTTACCACCAGCGGGTCAGCGAGCTTACTTACTGTGTCACAGTAGTTCCAGTACTACTGCCAAACCCGCTTTAAAACGTAAAACTGCTATGATCTGTGCAGATTCAAACCTCGAAAGCGTAAATATAATGGAAGAGGAAGCTCTGCTACTCTCTACGGGAGAGGGCTAAACCCAGTAATGAGGGGTTGAAAGCAAAAGCGACTTACAAAGTAGCAGTGAAAGTTTACGAAAGGTTACGGTTCAACCGAACGAAGGAGGGAGAGGAAACGGAAGAAGGCCGAGAATACATCGAAGAGAAATTTAGACCAATATGTGACTGCATACTTTTCGTTACCAGTATGGCTGTTCTTATTCTATTTGTTACATTGGGGAAGGACGTACAGTGTGTTGGTGACTTTAGTCCATCATCGTTGCCGATCCTCTCTAGATTGAGGAAGAGTTCTGCAGATGCCGCCTAGCTTTTATGAAGATTTATTTGTAGAACTTTCACTATTTTTTCGGATTTCTTTACAAGGTCAATTTGAAGCTCCGATCCTTCCTCACCTGCTTCGTGGATCTTTAGTGTGGCTTCTAAGATCTCTCCTGGAACCTTTTTCACCTTTCGCTCCTATTACCTGTTTTCGTTTTTGTCGGATGGGTTGCACTTCTTGAGACGATGATTCACGCTATCTACGCCTTACACCATCTTTCCGAATATGCCAGACTTCTTACCGGAGTTGGGATTCTTCAATCTTCCGTCGGCACATCAGAATTTTGCCTCCTGAGAAGCCGTATTGCATCCTACGGTCCCAGGAAGATATGAGAACCTTGGTCTTCGGGATGGATAAAATGCAACTGCGGTCCACAACTTCCACGACGGCTTTCTCCCACTGGCCTTGAAGCTTCGTAACCGCGCACTGCCCATAGCAGTGAGAAGTCGTCCTTACACTTTAATATCTTGAACCCAATAACCAGCCCGCACCAGCGAAAGTTGACATAGGCGTGCCCGATTAATCATCCAGTCTGTCGAAAAGCGCGTAAAGCAGTTTAACCTCTACCACTTTCCATTTCTCCTCTGTGATCTATCCAAGGGGGTTCGGTCGATGAGTGCCGCGAATAAATGGCTCAGGATTATCTCCCTGGCCATCCCTGCCGCCCTCGACGTTGAGAGTTTCTCTCGATCGAGTCTGAAATTTGTGTGATTTTGAACGGACCGCTGCCTTTTGGCTGTAACTCTTTTCTAGATCCGGTTTGCGAATTTTGGATCCGATAATCTGAATTGCGGCTTCGATGCTACCAATAAAAGTGTAACGTTCAGATATCGAATACTAACTGGGATCTATATAGGTAAGTAGTTGGCAATTTAAATAGACTCACTCATTAACGTTCTCAAAAAAGCTTATCGGGTCCAGCTTGGTGGAACAAGGAGCTTGGAGCGTTCAACTTTAGTGTCAAAAAACTCTTCAAACTAGCCAGGCTAGCGGAAGAAAACTGTTACTAGAGGGAAAACAAGGATGTACTTCAGGAATATAAAAAAACAAAGAAAACGCCATTAATCCTAGGCTACTACGAAAAAAATTTGGAGAGTGAACTAGAGACCCAATTTTCAAAGAGCATGAGAGCTTAAAGAGTATTCTCTGGGTAGAGCGTGTCATAATAGCAAGGATAAAAGCTCTACTGAGCTGCAGGAAGATAGATTTGAGTCCTTAATATTAACATTAAGGACTGGACCAAGGCATGTAAAAATTTTCCATTAAAAATAAACCGTGATTTTTTATCTTTAAATTTCTATAGCTCAGACGCTTTTACGGCATCCCTTTGACTTTACACATAAGTAGATGCGATAAGGAGTCAACGGTAGACGTGGTGAACACTCATTTTGCAGGTTTTACATATGCTATAGATCTCCACATGTAAGAGATAGCGTAAATTACCTCTGGACAGAAAGACAAAATATTTTAGCCAATCAACGACATCGAACCGTTTAATTCCCCCATTCGCTAACCCTAATTATAGAAAGGGCATGAGAGTATAGGGAGTATGCTGTGGATAGAGTCTGTCATTATAGCATGGATAAATGCTCTACTCCCGAGACTCAATGGAGTTGAATAAAAAATTAAGGAGCATACCAAATACTTGGGTGTAATTTTATACAGGAAGCTGATGTGGAAACTTAATGTGGAGGAGAGAGTGCGCACGTGTGCCAGTGTGCCCTATACGCATGTAAGAAAATGCTAGGGTCTACTTGGAGCCTATCACCTCTCGTCATACATTGGTGTCACTCGGCGATAGTCATGCCAACTTTTTTAAGGGGCTCTGGCGTGGTGGACTGCTGTGAGCAAAGTTTCATACATGAAACCGGTGGTACGGGTACACCGACTCACTGTTCTCTGCATAACGAGGGCGCTAAGAACCACTCCAACGGCGGAAATAGAAAAGTTACTCAACTTACCACCAATCGGTATTGCAGTTGCAAGATTGGCGGTATTATAAAATTGTTCGTCTTATACTATCTGAAGGAGGACTCTCAAAACCAACAGATATGTTGATGGAGCATATGCGAGCCTTGCAAGCAGTATTTGACGACTTAAATGGTACTGATTTGCATATACATACGTGCAAATTACGTCCAGAAGCACTTAGATTTAAGAAATTTTGTTAATTGTAGCACCAAAGTAAAATAATTGTTTTTCAGAACTAGAATGTATTTTAGGATTCGTTCCTTAAATAAAAACTTAATTGATAATATGTACAGCAAAAAAAGAAAATTAAATAAGACAATAAATTGATAGTTGGTCACAAAATATTCAATATTTTTATTTGCATATATGTATGTATATAGTTGAAACAAACAACGCAAAGAGACAAAATTAAATAATGCAACGAAAATACAATGAATTGAATATGCAGGTAAATGTTCACTATAAAATATTCACTTATATTGATATTTTTTTATTAATATTCACTTATATTGAAGTTAACTTTTGATGATATTCGTGTTTTTGTATGCCTGCAATACAAAATTGATTCTTATTGCAACGAAAAACAAGCAACTGAAAATCAGCTGATTGTACATTGGTCAACCGTGACGTAGATGCGCAGAACGAACAAAATTTGAACTCGTCATTGCGCAATCTTGTTTCTATCATTCTTGTTTATTGAGTATATTGAATTGGACCCGCCAGTGGAAATGGCAAAAGCAAAGTGCGGTGAATACGTGTACGCACCAAAGAAAGGCATAGTGAGACCAGAGAACGTAAAGTATAGAGAAGGTGCAGGTTCGACTGCGAACATTTGATAGATTAAAAGTAGAGAATTCGGTCGGAATTCACCTCACAATTTTAACATTGTCTACGATTCTCTCACATATTCTAACGAGAATATGAAGAGAAATAAATATATGTATTTACGGCATATGATAACATGCCATATATGCCGACGCAAAGAATATGAAGAGACAGAAATATATTTGAGTACACTCCCAAAGAAGAATTTCGTTATGCTTTTCGTTTATATATTATTCCATTTTTAACAGCGAAAGATGTGTACAAAACGCACCTCTCACACAGAGAACATAAAGACATTTTTGTATATTCTCTGTCTCACATACCCAAGAATATGAAGAGACATAAATATACATATCTATGCATGCTTCTTATGATACTCCCAACAACAGCATTGTGATATTTATATTTTCATGCTTCCATTTTTGCTTTCGCAATGTATGTCGTCGGCATTTCCATATTGGCATATAAAAATAATTATGATATGAGTATAATTTTGTATGAATGCATGCAAGTTATTGGCAACAGCCACACAGACTCCTTATGAATAATATAAACAAATTGTAACTCCCTACGGTATTACCAGAGAACGTATATCTATAGAGAAGGTTCACGATATCAAAAATTTAGGGATATTTACTGTTTTGGATGAGTGCATTTCACCACAGAAAATTATTAGCGCATTTCACCACTTGACATCAGGGGACACGAAAATAGCAGAATTGAGCATTTTCAGTGCTGAATGAGAAAAATACTTATAATTCCAATGTTAAGGAATGTACGCTTACAGATTCCCCTTTTTACTATGCGCAAACGATGCTGCATATAATTTATAGATCGGTATACATATACATACATATGTATTTGTTATGAAAGCACATAAGTATGTAGATATATATTTTAAAATTGAGCTATTTTATGATGAATTCCATAAAATCTTTGCAAATATATGTATATAGTAATTCAATAAAATTTGTGTTACTACCTATATGCATTTTATATAGGTTTGGTACGACATACATACATATGTATATTTATATATTTAAATAAATATTTGCTTTGGTCAATAAACTTTTCGATATCATGTTAAAAGACCAAGCGGTCGCACATTTGCCCATATATAATTATGTTTGCATGTAAACAAATATAAAAGAACCATACGCATAATGTTTGTAAATTTGTCTACATGCAACAAATGTATGTAAATATGTACATTCAATGCTTCATGCGAAATTTCCGTTGACGCGGACAACCAATGGCGAAGCGCGTTTTTTGCTTTCATGTCAACGAGTCAATCTGTCGACACAGCATTGTGTTGTTGGTAGAAAATCCGAGCTGTGCCGAAAAAATAAGCAAACGATCGTCTATTGTCACCGCTTCCCTTGCCGCTCTAACAGCTTCGCCTACAAACTTGCGTAAATATGTATGAATATATATTTTGTCACTTCTTTCTGTGTTTTGCGAGTTTGCGGGGTTGACACTTTTCCCTTCTAGCAAAATATCAGAAATTGTTCAATTTATGATTTTTAGCTTTTGCCATCGTCGCGAAAAGGCGCTCGTAGGCAAAGGCATGCTCGGGGAGATGACACCATTTGCTTTTATGAATGAAGCGAGTTTGCCGGTTGAAAGTGCGCTTGCGTTCATGAATGAAAATATTGCTGTTAGGTGTTTTTCTACAAATTTGGGCATCGAATGATTGGCTGCCATATTGACTTGTGACGCTGCTGACGCTATTCGAAACCTTTGTTGTTTTTGTAGAACAATATTCGTAATTTTTGTGGGTGACATATCTACATGTGAACGCATATACATAAGTATATATGTTGTGTATGCATTATTTGCGTGGGAATGTCATGCGCACATATTTACATGTGTACTCATATTTGTATGTTGGTTGGTATACATTATTTGTTCGGCAAGGTCGTACACATATGCATGTACATACATATAGAGCAGTGCGCGCACACTTTTTACTGATAAATGATAACATCACGATTTGAATTTGAATTGTCCTTATGTACATACATATGTATGTAATTATGTGCTAATATGTAGATGCGTATGCAAATTTAAATGAAGAAATGTAATTTACAAACAATATTATTGTAACATACATATGTATTACGTTTTTAGGATCTCGTATACATACATATACATATATACTTATGTATGTCGCATATATACAAACATATTCATATATAAAATTATGTTATATTATCAAATATAAGAAATATTTAAAAATTAACTGTTATTCACACATTAACTACGAATATATATTTTGAAAATGGCATAAATTAATTAAAATGTTATCAGTTTTGCATGTATTCATAAAAATTCGCAAAATGATAATCATATCAATTAATATGATGGCATGTAAGCATATAAAAATATAAGCAAAAGGCCAACATACGTCTGTAATAGCAATGTATATTTCTGAGCATAATTTTCAATTAATGCTCAGCTCTGTTCACGCGTCACTGTTAAAGTTTCTCCTTCTTAGCTAGCTGTGGTGAAATGCACCCATCGCATTTTGTTAGCTTTTGACAGTTTACACGCTTGTCCGTTGTTGGACCTTCTCTATAAATATACGTTCTCTGGTATTACTGCCTGGTCAGCAGAACACTTTAATTAATAAGAAATCGATAAGTAAGCATAATTCAATATTCCATTATTTGTTTTGATAATGAGAATAATTAGAAATTCAATGCTCTGGCATTTCATCACTTAATGTGATGCCAAACCAGTTTTAGTAATAAGCATAGAATTTTAAAGATATAAATATAAGTGATTTTACGAATAAAGATCAGTGAGAGTATAGTGTGTAATCAGCGAGCAAGCGTTACCTTACTCAAACCAACACGTTGTGTTTCATTTCTGCCGCACGTAGCGGACGAAAACATTTTTTTTAATACTTCCCTCGTAAGGGAAGTTAATTGGCGCCCAACGCTAAGGGCTCGTGTTAATCGTACAAAGGGAGAGAAATGTATCCCTAGTACCGTAGTGAACACCAGTACCAGAACCAGTCAACGTACATAAACCTCGTGCGAGAGGTAGTACCTATGCGAATAACGAATTAAAAAATTTTTTTAAAAAACAGGTATCCCGAAAAAGGGAGAAAAGTTAAAACAAAAATTCCAAAACTCTAAAAACGTGTCGCGTAAATCAACAAACCAGAAATAAAAATAAACCAAAAATAAAGTGAAATATAAAACATCATTAAGCATTGCACGCCAAGCAACCATAAATTTGAAAATTGTCCATATTTAAAGGAAAAGAAAAGAAAAAATTAATTAATAAAAAATGGCTTTAAGTAGCAAAAATGAGACCTTAGTCGCAAGACTAATTGCCGCAACGAACGCATGACTTAGACTAGAAATATCTGAAATGCGCAGGCAAATAGAAGAGTTAACGAAGTCTACAAAAATAACCGATTACAAACCTGAAGTAATAAATTTAGTGATTCGCTGTGACGAATCCCTAGAAGGAGTAAAGTCCTTACCAGAATTTGGGGGAAAACAGAATAAATATGTTAGCTGGAGGGAATCGGCTAACATTGCAATGAGTTTATACGTAAGAGGCAGCCGTAGGTATTTTGCTACATTGACTATATTAAGAAATAAAATTACTCATGATGCTAATGACATTTTGTCTAACCACGGAACAGTTTTAAATTTTGACGCTATTTTAGCACGATTAGATTTCGCTTACTCTGATAAGCGACCAGCTCATATAATTGAGCAAGAAGTGAGTATTCTGCGTCAAGGCAATTACTCCATAATTTAATATTATAATAAGGTTAATGAGAAGTTAACCTTGCTAATAAACAAAACCATAATGACTTACGGATGAGATAGTGCCGTAACTAAAGAATTTAATGCCAAAAATAGGCGGGATGCCTTACGCACATTCATAACGGGACTAAACGGAAACTTGGCAAATAGGTGTACTATTTTCACTATCGCCAAACGATTTACCAAATGCTTTGGCAAAAGCACAAGAGTTAGAATCTAACAATATGCGAGCGTCCTTCGCCTTACAATTTGGAAAAAATCGAAACTATTCAAATTCTAACAACAATAACAGGCAACACACTTTTAATAACAACAGATTCAATAACGGTAATTTCAATAATAATGTACGGTTCTCACAAGTTCAGCCACAAAGGAATTACAACCAAAGAATGGGTTATCAGGGATATTATTACGTTATTCGGTAAAAAAACAAATATTCTACGAAATCGAAAATTTGGAAGCAGACCTATTAATAGGATAAAAATTTTTGAAGGACATTAATGCGGTGATTAACTTGGAAAAAAAGAAGTTAGTAATAAATAATGAAAAAGAGGTAGATATATTTAGCTTATGATGTGAATATAAGCATCAGAAAAGTAAGGATAATTTAAAGATCGTTAAGGAGGACGAAATTACTTTGGAAGCAAGGACTTCTAAAGCGCCAGCCGACGAAAATACCGGCATATATATAAAAATGTGGAGCAGGAAAGCTCTACAACGCCAGCTGAAGATTTATTCTAGCAGAGTAGAAGTAATAATTATGCGAAAAATGTTGTGGAACGAAAAAGTTCTATGACGCCAGCCGATGATAATACTGACAAATTAAATAAAAAATTTATTGTGGAACGAAGAAGTTCTGCAACGCCAGCAATATAGAAAATTAAAACTATGTAAACAAAATTAATTTAGAGGAAAAATTCTCTAAAGCGCCCGTCGAAGGAAATACGGACATAAACGAAGATGAAATTGGAAATTTAAGAGAAGAAATTAGAAATGAAATATATCAAATACATCCTTCAATAAATATGAATTTACCGTTCCGAACGGATATAAAAGCGGAAATAACGACAATTGTTGAAACCCCTATATGGAGTTAACAATACCCATACCCTCTTTCTGCTAATTCCTTCATTAACGAAGAGGTAAAAAAAATGGTGGAAGATGAAATAATAAGACCGATTAAGAGCGCATATAATTCGCCAATTTGGGTTGTACCAAAAAAAGGTGCAAATGAAGACGGTACGCCGAAATTGCGAATGGTAATCGATTATAAAAAATTAAATGAAGTAACTATAATCAGATAAATATCCAATTCCGGATATTAATATAATACTTTCAAATTTAGGAAGTTCAAAATATTTTTCCACAATAGATCTGGAATCAGGTTTTCACCAGATCCTTATTAAAAAACACGATATTGAAAAAACTGCATTTTCAGTAAATAACGGAAAATACGAATTTTTAAGAATGCCATTTGGTTTAAAAAACGCGCCTAGTATATTTCAAAGGGCGATGGACAATGATTTAAGGGACTTTATTGGAAAATTTTGTCACGTTAATGTTGATGATTTAATCGTATTTTCAAAAGGCTTTGAGGAACATAAAAAACATTTAAGTATAATAATAGAAGTACTAAAAAATGCATATATGAAAATTTCATTACAAAAATTTAAATTCTACCAAGAGGAAGTAGAATTTTTGGGATATATTGTTGCAAATAATGTTATAAAGACAGACCCAAAAAAAGTTGAAACAATTTTAAATTTTCTGGTTCCAACAACTCTACGACAGTTACGAAGTTTCCTAGGAATGATTGGATATTACAGAAAGTTTATTAAAAATTATGCTAAAATAGCAAAACTATTAACAATACATTTATCAGGTGAAAACGGAAGAGTTTCACAACATATGTTTAAAAAAATTAAAATTAGACTGGAACAAGAAGGACTTTTGGCAATTGAGAAAGTCTTTATTAGTAGATCAAGTTGAATTAATTCAACCAAATTTTAACGAAACATTTATATTAACAACAGACGCATCAAATGAAGCTATTGGTGGAGTCTTAAGCCAAGGGGGCAAACCTATTACATTTATATCTAAAACATTAAATTCAACAGAAAAAAATTACGCGACTAATGAAAAAGAACTATACGTTATCGTATGGGCATTAAAAAATCTAAGAAATTATTTATACGGAGTTTCAGATTTGGAAATTTATACCGATCACCAACCACTAACATTTGCAGTCTCACCTAAAAATCCAAATGCCAAAATGAAAAGATGGCATGCTTTAATAGGAGAATATGGAGCAAAATTATGTATAAACCAGGTAAAACAAATGTGGCAGCAGATGCTCTATCACGACAATTTCTTAATTTATCCGACGAATCGTCGACCACAGTAAGTCAACATTCAGCTGAAAGTAGTGATCATACTCAGATACCCGAGATAAAAAAAAACCATTAAACCAATTTAAACAACAAATTTTACTAAGTAAAAATAGATTTACACTACATGAGCAAATTCAAGAATTTGGAAAAATAAGACATTTAATTGAATATTATACTGTTGATAATTTAATCACAATATTAAAGGAATATATCAAACCAAATATAGTTACGGCAATACATTGCTCAATAAAGGATCTATGCGAAATACAAGCGAAAATAAGAGAAGCATTTACTTATAAATTCATATATACGAAAAATTTTGCAATTGACATAACAAACAGAGAAGACCAAGGAATTATAATTGAACACATGCATACACGAGCACATAGAAGTTACCTAGAAAATTTGGATCAAATTTACAAAAAATATTATTGGCCTGAAATGAGAAAACAATTTAAAGAACATGTAAGAAATTGCGACATATGTAATAAAAACAAATATGATAGACATTCTATAAAAATACCAATTGGATAGGTCCCAATACCTACAGAGGAAGGAGTACAGATACACATGGATATATTCTATAAGCAATCTTTCAAATTCATTACGTGTATAGATAGCTATTCCAAATGTTTGGTTATCAAGCAAATCGAAGATAAGATTAATTTAGAAGATAAAGTGTTAAAAATATTACAAAGTTTCCCTAATGTAAAGGAGTTAACAATTGATAATTAACCAGGATTCACTACTGTACAATTTAAGTCCTTGATGCAGAGACTTCAAATAGAAATTTTTTTTTTGTAACCCAAATCATAGTACCACGAATGGTCAAATTGAGAGGGTACATTCAACAATAATTGAAATTTCGCGATGTTTTAAACAAGAATATAATTTAATAAGCTTTTCATAATCAATATTTAGAGTTGCCCAACAATATAATAAAACTATACATTCGGTAACTAATGAGAAACCATTTGAAATACTTTATAATAAAGTCTCTCATAATATTTTACCAGATAAACTTTTATGAGCACAAAATAAGATGCTAGAAAGACACAATAAAAATAGAATTAATAAAAAATATTTATACGGAGATGTTATATATGAAAAGATTACAGGAGAGGGAAATAAACTAAATGCTAGATACAAGAAACAGGTAGTAAAAGAAGACTTAGGGAATGAAGTTAGAATAAACGACAGGAATAATAATATTAAATCTTGATTATATATATTTTCTTTAAATTTAGACGAGATTAAAAGCATAATTAAAAATGAACATGGACGATTGACAATAACTGATTTAATAGATATTTAAAATTTTAAAATAGTACAGAATAAAGATGTAATAGTTATATATATTAAATACCCAAAAATTATATATGATTGTAAATATTATGAAGTAAGAGCAATTACACAAAAAGATAGTAAATTAATAATAGATACTGAAATTGCGGAATGCAAATAAGAATATATAAATATAAAAAACTGCAAAAAAGAAATGATAAATACTTATTGTAAAATTAATAATAAAAATACTTGCCTATCAGATATTTTGTCCAATAGAAAAGGAAAATGCAAAAAAATTCAAGAAAAACATAAAGGCATAGATATAATTAAAGAAGGAGCAATATTAGTCTCTGGAAATCATACTATAGATGACTCTGCCATAAATGGAGTTTACCTTGCAACATTTGAAAATTATACAAACATTAATATAATATAATTTACGAAAATATTGATTGTAAAATTTGGAATTATTTAAAAAATAATCATACATAAAAACATAAATATCTTGAGCGAACGAATCAAAGAAATAAAGAATCATTCACTTTTCTGGTACATGATTGTAATACTTGTACTATTAATAATAATATACATAATCTATAAGATTTTAAAAATCATATAAAACTAATAAACAAAGTAAAGAATTAAAATTCCAAGAATTATCATATGAAGCTATTTTAGAAAGAACTTACGATATATCAAAAAATGATATTGAATCGGGGACGATTCATCTTAGAGAGGGGGGAGTTAACGGCAGTAGCCACACAGACTCTTTATGAATAATATAAACAAATTGTAACTCCCTACGGTATTACTGCCTGGTCAGCAGAATACTTTAATTAATAAGAAATAAGTAAGCATAATTCAATATTCCATTATTTGTTTTGATAATGAGAATAATTGGAAATGCAATGCTCTGGCATTTCATCACTTAATGTGATGCCAAAGCATTTTTAGTAATAAGCATAAAATTCTAAAGATATAAATATAAGTGATTTTACGAATGAATATCAGTGAGAGTATAGTGTGTAATCAGCGAGCAAGCGTTACCTCACTCAAACCAACACGTTGTGTTTCATTTCTGCCACACGTAGCGGACGAAAACATTTTTTTTAATATTTCTCACGTAAGAGAAATTAATTTTCATAGTACTATTTACAGTTAATTTGGACTTGAATATTTAACAATTTTATTGATTTTTACATAATATACTACACTAATAAATATTTTTGTATTATGTTTCCTAGTAATACATAGAAGTTGAATTTATCACAACAATATACAGCTGCACAACTACATAACTGTGTCCATAAGAACGTGTGTATTTTAATATCAGATTCAGATGTCGATTGCAGTCTGCCCCGCTCTATGTGTTCCGGGCGTGACTCTTTGACAAAACGTGAGTTTCGGCCATTGATTGCCCGTGGTAACGGAGATTCGAAAGATTCGTGCGACACTTGTTATTATGAATGTATGTACATATGTATGTGGCTCGCATTTGCCTTCGTAAACATACAGACAAATGCGCCAAAGAAATAATATGTATATGTACATATATGCCATAGAAATTCTATTGGTACAAATATGGAAATGATAACGAAATAATGCAAAGATTCATATTTCATGAAGGTCATCAATTTTCTTTGAAGAAATGAGCACATTTAAGTTCATTTGGTACATCTTCATTTTATAATAGTCGAAATTAATATAATATAATAGTCGAAATTAATGTAATTTTTTAAATATTAATTTATTTAAAATTATTTTTTATTTAATTCTATGATATAAAATTTTTACCATTTTTCGGAAATTAATGGTTCATATATTATAATACAAAATAATCACGAATATGTGACAATGGTTCATATAAAAGAAAATAAGCATGCAAATTAATTCCCGTAACGAGGGAATTTATAAAAAAATATATTTTTATATCCGCGAACGCGCGGATTAAAAGAAAACGCTTGTAGTTAGCGTGGATTGCCAGATACAAATCTATCTTTATTTCTAAAATACTAGTATTTATACAATTTTGTTTTATTGACTTAAGGTTAAAGCTGAAGTTACATTTTTAGCTATGACAGCAATTTCCAGCAGAACGTTAAGCGTTCTGTTTTCTTTACAAATGTTATTGTTATGCCTTCTTGTGAGGGCGAGCGATATTGCTTTGATAAAAATGGATTATTGGAATCAGGACGGAAAAAGCATATTGAATTCTTAAATCATCAAAAACGTTAATAGTGTAATTGCAGAGTGCAAAGATTCAATTTTGTTTACAGTTATGGTAAGGTTTCTATGCGGAGGCTATCGTTAACTCCCCCCTTCCTAAGATGAATCGTCCCCGATTCACTATTATTTTGAGTTAATTTATGTATTTGATTTAAAAGAGCATTATATGTGACTTCTTGCAATTGCACATTTTCTATTGGTTTGGGAATTTCGCGAGATTTTTTTAATTTTAATATTATGTAAGTTAAGAAAAGTATTCCCAAGATTAAAATTATGTACCAAAAATATGAATGGACTGTGATATGCTTATTCCGTTCTGCTAAAATGTTTATATTATCTAATTTTAACAGTTTATTAGTTGTTTCAATATATTCTAAAATTTCAAAATTATTGATATGGTTATTTTTCAGATAATTCCAGATTTTTGTTTCTATATTTTCATAAGTTTGATTATTAATTACTGTATTATTTTCAAATGTAATTAAATATGTTCCAGTTAGTGTTTGATTGTTTACAATATTTTTTCCTGAAATTAATATTGCTCCTGGTTTTATTTCTTCAATTTTCAAGTTTTTCTCTTTTAGTTTTTTACATTTTCCTTGTTTTTTATTTAATATTTCTGACAAACATGTACTTTCTTTATTTAATTTGCAATATGTTTTTGTAATTTCAGTTTTACAATTTTGTATATTAAAAAAATTATTATTACAATATGTTATGTTTTGATCAATTATAAGCTTACCATCTAATTGAGCTATGGCTCTTACATCGTAGTACTTACATGTTAGTTCTATTTTAGGATATTTAATATAAATTATTATTATGTTTTCTTTTTGGGCTATTTTAAATTTAGAGATGTCCATTAAATCTGTTATAGTCATAATACCGTGTTGGTAATATGTTATGTTTTTCAATTCATCATAATGTAAAATTGTTGGATTTAAAATCCCAATTTTACCAAAAGTTATTGTATTTATTAAATTTTGCAGTTCATGTGTAATATATTGGTTTCGTTTTCTTATTATTTTCCTGTTTATGGTATCGCCTTTAATATTATTTATTGTTTCAGTTAATTCTGTTATTATTTTAAAAATTTCTGAATTGGTTGTAAATTGCTTATTGTTATTTATTATCAGTTCGTCCAATTTATTATTAATTTTTACAATGTCGTCATGGTCTGGTGTACCAGCTATCCATTTCCAAAGAGTTCCTAATTCATTTATACCCCTTTTTTGCCGAAAATTAATTTGTTTTAATTGTTCTAATAAAGTTTTTATTATCAAAATTTCAGATTCTGTTTCCTGTGTAATAACTCCTAAGCTATCGTGATTTTGTTCATTAATACTGTAAAAATTTCTATTTTCGTCTGCTATTATATTTTCAAAATAAGATAAATTAGTAATGTGGAATAGGTCCCCGTATTCTTCATAAATGGAAACATCTCCATTTTCGATAAGTACGTAGTCTTGTCGAGTATAGTCTATAACATCAGCGGTTGCTGAGCTGATTAGTGCAGTCAAAATTAAAATGATCATATTGGAAACCTATAAAATTATGATTTTATATTATCTTTATGAATAATTCTGTTTCTATTATTAATTATTATGTTATTCCCCAAGTTTTCTTTAACTTGTTGTTTCTTATACCTAGGTTGTAATTTATTTCTCTCTCCTATTATTTTTTCATAAATAATTTGTCCAGGATGATATTGCTTATCTGTTCTATGTTTATTATGAAATGTTAGCATTTTCTCCTGTGCTTGCTTTAAAGTGGTTAGTAAGTTTTCATGGTTTACCCTATTATAAAGTACTTCATTTGGTTTAAAATTCGTTACTGAATGAATTGTTGTATTATATTGTTGCGCTGCTCTAAGTACTGTTTCTAAATTACTGACAATATTATATTCTTCTTTTATACATCTAGCTATTTCGATTATCGTTGAATGAACTCTTTCAACTTGTCCATTAGTTGTGCTATGACGTGGATCACAAAAGTAAATTTCAATATTTAACCTTTGCATTAAGGATTTAAATGTTGGTGTGGTAAAGCTTGGTTCATTATCTAAAGTAATTTGTTTTACATCTGTGAAGGTTTGAAGTAATTCTAAAACCTTTTCTTCGATATTTGACTTGTCTTCTATATGTTTTAATATTAAAAATTTTGAATAAGCGTCTACACATGTGATAAATTTTAGTTTCTGTGCGTAAAAAATGTCTAAATGGAGCTGCTCTCCTTCTTTCTCTGGAATTGGGGCTTTACCTATTGGTATTTTCTTAGGATGACGATCATATTTATTTTTATTGCATATTATACAATTTCGAATGTATTCTTTCATTCTTTTCCTCATTTCGGGCCAATAATACAATTTCTCTATTTGTTTAAGATTTTCATTATAGCTTCGATGAGCTCTATTATGGGTTTGTTCTATTAATTCGGACTGATCCTCTCTATTAATAATATCCATTGGAAAAAGTTTGGTAAATACAAATTTGTTTTGAAAAGTTTGTTTCAGAGCTTCTTGGATTTCGTGCAAGTCTTCAATAGTGCAGTGAATCGCTGTCACTAACTTTGGTTGAATATATTCTTTCAAAATAGTCATTAAATTTTCTACTGTGTCATACTCTATTAAATGCCTTTTATTCCCAAAGGTTTCGATTACCTCATGAATCGTGAACCTATTTTTACTTAGTATAATTTGTTGTTTAAACTGATTTAATGGTTTTTTTGTTTCTTGTATTTGAACGCTTTCGCTACTTTGTGCCGAGTGCTCTGAATCTTCCGATTCGTTTGATAAATGATTTAACTGAAGACGGGAAAGTGCGTCTGCTACTATATTGGTTTTACCGGGTTGGTACACAAATTTAGGAGAGAATTCTTCTATAATTGCGTGCCATCTTTTCATTTTTGGATTCGGGTTACGGGGTGATAAAGCAAATGTTAATGGTTGATGATCAGTATGTATTTCCAAATTGGTTACACCGTAGAGATAATTTCGTAGATTTTTTAGTGCCCAAACAATGGCATAAAGCTCCTTCTCATTAGTTGCGTAATTTCTTTCAGTTTTATTAAGAGTTTTTGAAATGAAGGTAATTGGTTTACCTCCTTGTGATAGTACCGCACCCATTGCAAAATTAGATGCATCGGTAGTTAATACAAATATTTTTGAGTAATCGGGTTGTGTTAATTCCATTTCTGAAGCCAAATGATTCTTTAATTTATTTAATGCAGATATTCCTTCCTCATTTAGAGTTATTTCAAATTTTTTTGATTTATTTTTAGAAATCCTACCATTTTCTCCTGATAGGTATTTTGTCAGAGGTTTAGCTATCGCTGCATAGTCTTTAACAAATTTACGATAATATCCTGCAAGCCCTAAGAAACCTCTTAATTCGCGCAAACTTCTTGGTATTGGATAATTTAATATTAATTTTATTTTATTTGGGTCTGTTTTGATAACATTCTGAGCCACTACATAACCTAAAAACTCTATTTCTTTCTCGAAAAATTTTGATTTTTCTAATGAAATTTTCATATTAGCTTCTTTTAAAATTTGCGTAATTGTTTCCAAATCCTTTAAGTGTTGAGCTATATTTTCCAAAAAAACAATTATATCATCCATATAAACGTGACAAATTTTTCCAATATGTTCTCGCAATATGTCATCCATTGCTCTCTGAAAAATTCTAGGAGCATTTTTTAAACCAAAAGGCATCCTCAAAAATTCATATTTCCCATTATTAACGGAAAAAGCTGTTTTCTCAATATCATTCTTTGACATTATAATTTGATGAAATCCTGATTCTAGATCGATGCTTGAAAAATATTCTGCCTTGCCTAAATTAGACAATATTACGTTAGTATCTGGAATAGGGTAACGATCGGAAATTGTATGCTCGTTTAGCTTTTTGTAATCAATTACCATTCTAAGTTTTGGTGTTCCATTCTCATTTGTACCTTTTTTTGGTACCACCCAAATAGGTGAATTATACGGACTTTTACTTGGTCTTATGATATTTTCATTAATCAATTTTTTTATTTCTTCATTAATAAACGAATTTACAGATAAGGGATATGGATATTGTCTGCTCCATATCGGATCCTCACTTTTCATTCTTATTTCTGCTTTTACTTTTGTCATGAATGGAAAGTTTGTATTGATGCTTGAATGCATTTGAGCAATTTTTTCTTTTATATGTGTTTTAAGATCCTGCAATTCTTCATCCTGATTTTCATTGTTTGAACTTTCGGAATTCTTTACCGAATAATAACTATCATTATCACCATTCGTTTCTGAGCCGCTTTCACCCAATATTGAATAGTTATCGTTCATGTTGCCGGTAAATTCATCGGCTGGCGTTGTAGAATTTTTTCGTTCCACAATATATTTTTTATTTAATATGCCGGTATTATCATCGGCTGGCGTTGTAGAACTTTTTCGTTCCACAATATATTTTTTATTTAATATGCCGGTATTATCATCGGCTGGCGTTGTAGAACTTTTTTGTTCCACAATAAATTTTTTTAATATAATATTGCCGGTAGTTGCTTCGGCTGGTTTTACGGAATCTTTATGTTCCTTAATTTTTTTATTTATACCGATATTTACCTCGGTTAAATGTGCAGAATCTTTTTGTTCCTCGATTTCTAAGTTTTCTCCTTTTTTATTTTCGAAATAAATGTTCATACTGTTTGCTTCATTTTTATTATTATTTTTTTCCATATAATTTATTTTCCTATTGGGCACGTCGATAAGTGCCTCAATTTTTTTAAGGAAATTATATCCTAATAGGAGATCCGATTCTATACCTTCTATTTCGTAGAAAATTTCCTCGACCCCAAATATGGTTATTATATGGTAATGCTTTATTATGGAATAGCCGTTCACGGTTTTTATCCGTTTATAAATGGCTAGTTCCTTTTTGTTATTATAAACCTCAGGCTTAATGTAGCAAGAGGTTGCTCCTGTATCGATTAGAGCCTTTAAACTTTTCTTTATTTTTGAGTCGTAGAGCTTTAGATAGGGGAGTTCATCCCCTCTTTGTCTAAAAAATGACTTTCATTCATGTTGTTTATCTTCTGGGTTTTCTCCTGTGGGCGAAAGCTATAATTGCTTTCCCTTGGTCGTTTTATTCCTTGGATGTTTCTATTTGGAATATACCTATTTGGTTGGTCCATATTGGCTTGATGGCTTGTAGTGGCCAATGGTTTTCCAAAATTTTGGTATTTATGGCTATTGTTTAGTTGGGGCTTTGGGTAATTTTCCCTTCGGTATGATCTAGACATAGATGGATCTATGTCCATTGGTTCTGGTTTTGGCATGTTGCTCCTCTGATGAAATCGTAAATTATTACTTGGATAAAACTGTTTAACTCTTGTCCTATCATTTGCAAAATTTTGTGCAAATCGAGCTCTCTGATTATTGGACTCTAATTCCTGAGCTTTGGCCAATGCGTCGGGCAAATCTTCCGGACAGAGGGAAAATATAATATCTCTTAATGGAGCGTTAAGCCCAGTTATAAATATTCTAAGAGCCTGGTCTCTATTCTTTTTATTCAATTCTTTTGTTATTGGTGCGGCCCCTCCATAAGTCATAATGGTTTTATTAATCATCAACGTTAGTTTTTTGTTAACTAAATTATAATATTCAATGACCGTCATTGAGCCTTGTCGTAGAACACTCATTTCTTGTTCTATGATATGTATCGGACGTTTGTCCGAATACGCAAAATCGAGACGCGCAATTATCGCGTCAAAATTTAACACAGTACCATGGTTGGTTAATGTGTCATTTGCTTCTAGTGTAATTTTGTTACGCAAAATCGTAAGGGCTGCGAAGTACTTTCGGCTACCTCTTACATATAAGCTCATAACGTTATGTGCGGCTTCGCGCCAGCTAACATAAGCGTTTATCCTTCCTGAGAATTCTGGTAAGGATTTTATAACATCTAGTGACTCATGACATTGAATGTTGTCATTTATTATTTCCGTCTGAAAATCTGTTACTCTGTGTGTTTCAATTTCAACTTGATTTTTTAATCTGTCAATTTCTTGCCTTAATGTAATATTGCTTTCCGCAATTAGGCGCGTAATTAAATCTACCGTTAATCCTGCCTCATTAGTCATGATTAATTATTATTATTTTTTAGTTTAGAGAAAGAACTTTCTTATTATTTTATACTTGTATAATCTCTTCTAGGAAGAGATGCTCTTCTATTCTGGAGGGTCCTATTATGTAGGATTCGCAGAATTGAGCTAAGTTATGGGGGTCTTTTTATTTTGTTATGCGGCTGGTCGAGCCCTAATTTATATTTGTATAATCTCTTCTAGGAAGAGATGCTCTTCTATTCTGGAGGGTCCTTTTATGTAGGATTCGCAGAATTGAGCTAAGTTATGGGGGTCTTTTTATTTTGTTATGCGGCTGGTCGAGCCCTAATTTATATTTGTATTTTATCGCAGTTAATCGCAGAGTTTTTTTTTATTTTAAGCTGGAGGGTCCCCCTGAAGGTGGTGAATCGCAGCTTTAATTTATTTTATTATTGGTTGCACAAACTAGAAATTATGTTTTATTTTTTTTCTGGGGCACTTTTTCTCTTCGTGATCCCCACCGCAATTTTTACAATAGTATAATCTAATATACTTAGGTTTAGTTTGGGTGTTCCCCATAAATACATATATATATATATATATATAATTTATAATTTTAACATATTTATTTTAATTTTAACTTACTAATATATATTCCGTCGCTGTCAATAAATTCCCGCTGATGATGCTGATAATAGTTGCTTTAGATACAGTAAGCTGGTCAATTCCATGAAAAATCGCACTAGGCTCGTTGTTGAAGCTAAGGGGGTCATATGTATATTTGACGATGAGTGGTCTCCCTCCAAAATCCCTTTATTTTCTTGCTGTTCTCTGCTTCTGTTGCTTTTGTTGCCGCTATTTATTGTTCTTGTTGTTTTGTAATTATTTCTGCTACTGTTGTTGCCTCTGTTACTTAGTTGTTTTAGAGTTCTTGCTTTGTTTTTGTTGTTAGTGTTCTTAAGCACTTGTTTTATTCTTGTTGTTTTTAACTTTGCTTTATCTGGTATTAATTCTTTTAATTGACCCTCTTTTTTTATTTGTTGGGGCGTGTTATCACTTTAATTATGTTTTGATTTTCACTTAAAATCTGGCTTTATAATTCATCAATTTTTAACTGAGATAAACAAGCAAAACGATCCGTTATTTTAACTTTTTATTTGTGGTAAGCACTTTTTTTTGAATTCAGGCCCCACGTTGGGCGCCAATTAATTCCCGTAACGAGGGAATTTATAAAAAAATATATTTTTATATCCGCGAACGCGCGGATTAAAAGAAAACGCTTGTAGTTAGCGTGGATTGCCAGATACAAATCTATCTTTTTTTTTAAAATACTAGTATTTATACAATTTTGTTTTATTGACTTAAGGTTAAAGCTGAAGTTACATTTTTAGCTATGACAGCAATTTCCAGCAGAACGTTAAGCGTTCTGTTTTCTTTACAAATGTTATTGTTATGCCTTCTTGTGAGGGCGAGCGATATTGCTTTGATAAAAATGGATTATTGGAATCAGGACGGAAAAAGCATATTGAATTCTTAAATCATCAAAAACGTTAATAGTGTAATTGCAGAGTGCAAAGATTCAATTTTGTTTACAGTTATGGAAAGGTTTCTATGCGGAGGCTATCGTTAACTTGCATATGTGACTCAGAGAATGCTTTTTTACATTCTCAGTGTTACTTTGTATATTTTCTTAATAGCATTTCTCTTTATTTATTTTGGCATGAATTCAGTCATTTCACATATATTTCTGCCACTGCACGTGCTCAATTCTGCTAAATAGCAGCGAGAATGGTGAATTCCGTACTTTGATTCTATCAGCTCTGTTAGCCGCGCAACCGAACATCATACAGATTTCGATTTGCACCTTCTCTATACTTTACACTACTATACTATACTTCTCTGGTTTGAGAATGTTGCTTGCATTAAGCTCGATCAAAATCATACCGTTTGGTCTTATCGGGTGGTTCGATTCAACCCAATCTAATTATTTCGTCATAAGTCGAAACTCGTGTGCACTTGCTAAAAAGTTGAGTTGCAGTTTGATCTCAATACTCGGTGGCGTAAATAAGAATAAATATAATTATTTTTCTTCTTCTTTACTGGCGGAGACACCGCTTACGCGATTATAGCCGAGTCAATAACAGCGCGCCAGTTGTTTCTTCTCTTCGCTACGTGGCGCCAATTGGATATTCCAAGCGAAGCCAGGTCCTTCTCCACTTGGTCCTTCCAACGGAGTGGAGGTCTTCCTCTTCCTCTGCTTCCCGCGGCGGGTACTGCGTCGAATACTTTCAGAGCTGGAGTGTTTTCATCCATCCGGACAACATGACCTAGCCAGCGTAGCCGCTGTCTTTTAATTCGCTGAACTATGTCAATGTCGTCGTATATCTCATACAGCTCATTGTTCCATCGAATGCGATATTCGCCGTGGCCAACGCGCAAGGGACCATAAATCTATCGCAGAACTTTTCTCTCGAAAACTCACAACGTCGACTCATCGGTTGTTGTCATCGTCCAAGCCTCTGCACCATATAGCAGGACGGGAATTATGAGCGACTTATAGAATTTGGCTTTTGTTCGTCGAGAGAGGACTTTACTTTTCAATTGCCTACTCAGTCCGAAGTAGCACCTGTTGGCAAGAGTAATCCTGCGTTGGATTGATTGCGTTGGATAAATATAATTATTAGATAGCATAATTATGGAGAGCGATTCGGCGAAGAGTGTTGCTGACAACATAGCAAACGGAATGTACACATTATCTGGTCAGCGCAAGGGAATAAGCTTTATATGGAATATACTCACTGAAATAGTAAAACTGGACAAAAGTACATTAAACCAGAGAATGTAAAGTATAGAGAAGCTGCAAATCGAAATCTGTATGATGTTCGAATGGACGGCTAACGGAATTTATAAGATTGTGACACGGAATTTCACCATTCTCGCTGCTATTTAGCAGAATGGAGCACGTTCTCGACTGAATTCATGCGAGAATGAATAAAGAGAAATGCTTTGAAGAAAAATATACAAAGTCACGCAAAGAATGTAAGGAAGCATTCTCTGTATCACATATGCGTGATTATCTTGTATAAACCATTCTTTTCAGAAAAATTGTGAAAATTTTAAGTTTTTTTACAAAATCTTGATAAATTAGGTAAAACATAATTTAAATATATTTTTTAATTTTTTAATTATTCCAAAAAAGTTATATTTATTTCGACTATTACAAAGTGAAGATGTGTCAAATGAACTTCATTTCTTCAAAGAAAATTGATGACCTTCATGAAATATGCATATTCGCATTATTTCGTTATCATTTCCATATTTGCACCAATAGAATTTCAATGGTATATATGTACATATATTATTTCTTTGGCACATTTGTCTGTATGTTTACGAAGGCAAATGCGAGCCACATACATATGTACATACATTCATAATAACAAGTGTCGCACGCGTCTTTCGCATCTCCGTTGTCACGATCAACCAATGGCCGAAACTGGCATTTTGTCGAAGAGTCAAGTGCTGAACACATTGAGCGCGACAGACTGTTCTGTCAAATATTAAAATACACACGTTCTTATGGACACAGTTATGTAGTTGTTTAGCTGCCTCAATAACTGTGTCCCTAAGAACGTGTGAATTCTAATATTTGACAGATGTCGTTTGTAGTCTGTCGCGCTCATTGTGTTCAGCACTTGTGTGATGATAGAAAATCCAAGCTGTGCCGAAAAAAATAAACGAATGGCCGCCGATTGTTACCGCTTCCCTTGCTGCTGGAACAGCTTCGCCAACAAGCAAGCGTAAATATGTATGCGTATACAAATATTGTATATCGACAACAGCTATGTTGCCACTTTTTCACTTCTTCCTTAGAAAAAACACCAGAAGATGTTCAATTTAAGATTTTTGGCTTTTGCCATATAAAAGGCAAAAATTAAAAATAAATTCTGTCGAGATTCGAACCCGTGTACTCATTGTGGCTTTTCAAGCGCTTACCACCAGCACCACCATTGATACTTACATTGCGTTGTCCTAATTATGGTTTGGTTATGCATGAAAGAAATATACAGTGGATCGCCGATTGTTACCTCTTTCCTTGCTGCTGGAACAGCTTCGCCTACAAACTAGCGTAAATATATAGAAGAACATATAGATACATATATAGAAGGACAGAAGTTGTTCAATTAATGATTTTTAGCTTTTGCCATCGTCGCGAAAAAACGCTCGGCGTCTGTTTTTATGAATGAAGCGAGGTCGCTTGTGGAATTTTCGCCTGCGTTTATGAATGAAATCGTTTTTGTTGTAAAATTTACTACAATTGGGCTTCGCCAGTTCGGCTGCCATATTGACTTGTGATGCTTCTGCTATTTAGACAATTGTTTTTGTAGAACAATGCTTAAATTTTTTGTTGGTGACATATTCACATATGTACGCATTTGTTTGTATGCTTCTGCATTATTTGTTCGGCAATGCATACAAATATATGTACATATAAGTATATATGAATGTATGAACATGCAGATGTATGTATAAACATGTAGATAATATATTGATAAGTAATAAAATCATGATTTGAATTTCTAAACGCGCACATGCGTGTACATGCATTCATATGAGCATGTGCAGATACATAAGATTAATATGATAGAAGATGTACATACATACATATGTATATATTTTTGTGATAAATTTAATTTCTATTAGTAAGAAATATAATATTTATAGTATAGTATATTATGTAAAAATCAAATAAAATTATTAAATATGCAAGTCCAAATTGACTATAAATATTATTATGCATGCATTCATACCTCATATCATAACTATTTTTACATGCCAATATGGAAATGCCGACGACAAAACGCAAAAGCATATGTACATACTTACATATTTGCATACATTGCGATTCCAAAGTTGAAACCAAAAATTTTTTTTAGCTGCTAAAAATGGAATATCAAAGGACTTATTTTTCTTCAATATTCCCTGATTGCCCATACATGCTATGGCATCATATGCCGCACATACTTATATTATTTCTCTTCATACTCACTGGTGGAGTATGTGAGAGAACTGTTAAAAATATTAACATTTCACATCGTGAATTCTGTGGTTGTGAAGTGAAATTCCGTATCACAATTTTATAAAATGTTCGACATCGAACCTGCTCCTTCTCTATACTTTACATTCTCTGGTTCAGGCAACATTTTGTGATATACTTTTTGTTTTGGAATGAAGTGACTGTAAAAACTGTTCTTGAACAATTCAATAAATTTTTAGGAACAACATAATATATAATAAAGCTCTTACATATACACACACAGTATTACGTTATTTGACGTCAACAAAGTAGAACCAAACTCTGCGCGACCTTTTTGCCAAGGTTCCTAGTGCCTGCTGTAAACGCGTGTCACCAATAAACCATTCGAATGCGCTGTATTTCACACTGAGACTCACCTAAATCGCATATTTCGAATTGTTTCATGGTATTCCTAGGATCCACGATTTTTTAATAACGCCATTAACTGCAGATTTGAGTTGATCGCAATTTCGAACATTGGCTGCTAGTACAAGTTATAAGATGTACCGAAGAAATATGTGTAGATGCAAAAAGTTTAAATAGTATATGAAATATTTTTAACCCTTCTTCTTCCAATAATTTAGTTTTCTTGTTCTGAAAAGAGTATAATTGTAATTAATAAAATATTTGCAATTTACCTCACGCCCTTCAAACCATTTACGATGCTTCAAATTTTTCTTTGAATGGCGGCAATTTTGAACGGATTCATTGTTAATATATGCGTCTCATTCTTACACATTAAACAATTTCGTATGATGAATGTTTTTACTCTTGCAATAGAGTTTTCCATTTCAATGCAAAAAGTTACACATGGATATGTATTAGTATAAGAGGTAAAACTTTACAAATGTATTTGTGAATTGGTTAGCACCGTCTTGAAAAACAAATAGCTAATGAGACGGAAAGAAGAGTAACAGCGAGTTTTTCAATATAGTTCGCAAAGTACAGCAAGACAATACACGGTTAGTCCGCAAAGTAATAGAACTAATTTTCTTCCACCGCGACTGTACTTCGGA
Organism: Bactrocera zonata; assembly: GCA_037783105.1. Classification (NCBI taxonomy): domain Eukaryota; kingdom Metazoa; phylum Arthropoda; class Insecta; order Diptera; family Tephritidae; genus Bactrocera; species Bactrocera zonata. The sequence continues at coordinate 73,785 of JBAWJQ010006356.1, forward strand.
GCCTGTAAACACCGTCTGGATTCGGTAAAGATCGTTCTTAGCAAACGAACGAGCGGCTGGTGAGTTGTTCCCGAACACCTGGAAAGTCAGGACAACATTTTTCGCGCATTTCTGTGAGTGGAGCAAGCAGATGCAGCGTTCGTTAGAACAGAAGGTGCACGATTAAATTATATGTGAAACTCGATAAATTTGCAACAGAGACGTTTGATATGATCAGGGATGGGCACCATCACAATCAAACAAGCATCACAAAATGAGATTGTGTTAGTGCGCTTACTGTGGGACCAAGCGTACCAGCAACCAAAAATAATCAGTCTGCTTGCAGATGTCGAACGAGCAGGTCTATGTCGCACGAAGCCGCAATGCTACGAATACGTATGTATATACATATGCACATTTTTAAGAATATGTGCATGAACCATTGAATATAAAATATAATTATTTTTCATTTCAAGCAAGAATAAAATTTAAGTTATTAGTTAATTATAAATTAGTAATCTAATTCATTTAAAAACTTAAAAATAAATTAAATTTGTATATGAAAAGAAAATATAAATCCATATTTGAATTCATCGAATATTTTAAATATATAACGAAACTTCAATAAAGTTAAAGCTATTAGAAAATGAAAGCTATTATAATATGAAATATTATGAATACACATTTCAAGAGGTCAGTTAATTTCAAACAATTATCCGAGTGTCAAAAAAAAAGAGTTCATTCTGTAATAAATTTAAGAAGGTCGTCATAATTTATATCAAAATTTGCTACCTTTATTCTAAGCAGGTCTTCTAAATGTTTGTCTGAAAGCCTTGTTCTATAGGAATTCTTTATGTATACCATAGCAGAAAACGCAGATTCGCAAATATATGTGGTTCCAAACATTGAGTACAACTTATAAATTTCGTTTTTTAAAATAGGATATTTATTTTCATCAATATTTTTCCAAAATTGAATACCACGGTCTAAAGGAAGGTTGATATCATTCTGAAGTTGACTGAGCTCTTTGTGTAAATGTTCCTCTTGCTCTTGGATGTCACAGAGCAAAGGATTCTCATATAACCTTATTACACGTTTAACTTTGATGAAGTCTTTGAATCTGCCATCTAGGTTAGTTTTAAGATCCTCAAAGGACTTAAAATATTGTCGTAACTCTTGTTGCATATTAAAACGGTCACATATTTCTTTAGTATATTTAAAATTATTCAATACTTCAGCTCGAAATTGTTCTTCGAGAATTTCCAAACGTCTTCTAAAAGCATCCATAGCAATTGTAAAATCAAAAATAAATTTGTATTTACCTTGCATATTCAAATTTAATTGCGAAAAAAAATTGGTGATATCACACAAAAGGGCAAAACTTAACAAAAAACTTGGATTATTTAAATTATTAATTAATTCTTTTGTATCCACGGAAGTATCTTCCGCAAAAAACAAAAGAACGTCTGTCTTCAGGTTAAATAGGCGCTCTAGACATTTAGCCCTACTAAGCCACCTCACTTCGGTGTGAAGCAGAACATCGTGGAGTTCTGCTTCGGTTTCTTCCAGAAACTGGCGAAACTTTCGGTGGGTGAGAGCATTATGTCCACCGCGAATTTTTTTAATGATTTTTACTGTAGTTTCCATTACATTCCCCACCTTAAAACTTTTTGCAAATAGTTGCTGTTGGTGCAAAATGCAATGGAAAGTAAAAATATTAATATTATTACGAATAAGCTGTCCAATCAAACCATCTTTTTTGCCTATCATAGTAGGTGCTCCATCTGTGCAAATGGATGATAATTTTTCTTTTTCAGAAAATGAGAACAAATTATTTTGTAGAACCTTATATATATTTTTCCCGGTTGCATTTTTGTGCAATCCTCGCAAACAAAGCATGTCTTCTGAGACATTAAAGTTTTCATCAACGGTCCTTATGCAAATTAAAAGTTGACTAATATCTTGGATATCAGTGCTTTCATCTAAGGCAATCGAGTAATATTTGGAGGACAAAATTTTTTTCTTTAAATTTAAATACATATAATTTGAAATATCTCCAATGCGTCGGGTAACTGTTCGACGGGACAAAGGAATATCATTGATATTTCTTGCTAATTCGATTCCAGTTTCCCCAAAACAATGAAGCACCGCTATTGCCATTTCTTTAAAAAAGTCCCATCCTCTAAGGGTCTTCCTTTCTTTGCTAATGCGTAGCTTACAATACACGATGCTTTTAAAAATGCCGAATTTAAATCATAACTTGGTTCATTAACGTTTGCGTTAATTAAAAATACGTGTTTTAATTCAAAGAATTTTATTAATTTTTCTTCGTTATTTAAATTATTTATTTCTTTGTGAAAGATTATAAAATGTCTTTTTAAATTTTGCTTAAATACAAAATTTAAAACTTTTTGACATAACAAGCACTGCGGCTTCCCAGAATTATTCAAAAGAAAAAAAATTCAAATTCCCACTCTGTCTGAAACGTTTTTTGGTCTTCCATGTTTATACTCGCATATGTGTTCATTTATATACGGCATACAACTCGTGCGCATCAACCTGCTCAGTTCAACTTCTGATTGCAGACTGATTTTAACATCGCTTTGTTCCATCGTAAGTGCTCGTTTTACGCTCTTCGCTTGTACGTGTTAGTGACAATCGGTGTGTGTACGTATACGATAGCTTACGCTCTTTTAGCACCTGCTAAGACTTTGCCCATGCCTGGATATGATTAATCAGGCCTAACCAGATGTTGCTTTAACGAGAAGTGGTGTGTCGGTGGCAACAGGCCTGTTTGGATGGCCGGGAAAAGGTCGATGATGTAGACCGTGCTCGAAGACCTGCGACTTCGACAAACACCGACAACGTCGACTAAGTATTCGTCTAATTGCCAAATGATAAATTTATCAAAATTCCAAAAGTGGTGGATGGTCCCAAAAGTGCTCACTGACCACCAGAAATTGCGCCTTTCTTGTGAACAGCTACCTAAGCAAGGCCGGTAACCCAACGCTTCCGCAGGCACGCTAGAGCTCTGATGTAGCCCCCTGAACATTTTTTTGTTTCCTTGTATGAAAAAGCGATGAAAGGCAAACATTGGAGAGGACAGGGGGATCCAAGCGTCATGCACCTCGCCTCTCAAGGCTATTCCAGAGAATTCCTTCCGTGAAGCCTTCTTCTTCTTCTGTAGACACAACTTACGCGATAATAGCCGAGTTAACCCCAGCGCGCCAGCCGTTCTTCTTTTCGCTACGTGGCGTCAATTGGATATTCCAAGCGAGGCCAGGTCCTTCTACACATGGTCCTTCCAACGGAGAGGAGGTCTTCCTCTTCCTCTGCTTCCCCGACGGGTACAGCGTTGAATACTTTCAGAGCTGGAGTGTTTTCGTCCATTCGGACAACATGACCTAGCCAACGTAGCCGCTGTCTTTTAATTCGCCGTGGCCAACGCGCAAAGGACCATAAATCTTTCGCAAAAGTTTTCTCTCGAAAATTCGCAACGTCCAAGCCTCCGCACCACAGGACTTTATTCTCAATTGCCTACTTAGTCCTGAAGTAGCAACTTGCCTGTTGACAAGAGGTGTCCCGCGTTGAGTTTCCAGGCTCATATTTTTGGTGGTGTTTACATTGGTTCCAAGATGAACGAAATTATCTACAACTTCAAAGTTATGACTGTCACCGACTGTTTGTTTAATGACAAGAGATATTTCGTCTTGCCCTCGTTCACTGTCTGGAGAAAGCAGAACTAAGCGGGTGTTGGGGCCGATGATAGCAATATCATCGGCATACGCCAGCAGCTGTACACTCTTATAGAAGATTGTACCTAGGTTAGGTTAGATGGCTAAGCAGAGATCACACGTAGACTAATAATGTAGTCCTTTGTGAAGCTATTGAAAAAGAACTCCCGTGTTCGGACTTTCAGATTGGCGAAGCTTTTTACAGCCAATACATAATTACAAAGGCGCTAAATTTCAACATCCCCCAGTTCGGTGGGATGTCCGAAGGAATGCGCTCCCAAGTGTCTAAGTCTTGACCGGGACAGTCAAGAAGGAAGTGCTAGCTTGCCGCATGTATGCCAATAGGGCAGTGGCCTCTAGTTAAGAGTCCCACTGCTAATGAAAGGTTAGCCTTACTGAGGGCAAAGAGATCCCTAGATCTCCTGCGAAATCCTGAGCCAAAGGCTTTTGCGACGGCGCAAGTACCGATGCTGGCCCAGCGTTGGACAACCATCCGCGAGGCCCAGCTATCTAGTAAAAGAACACAAGAGGATACAGGCGCACCGACATATTCCCATTCTACCGATAATGATTTGAGGGTGCTCTTCTCTGAGTCTGATAGCCACCTTCACGGCTATGCACTTTCCGGCAATGTCTACAGGCGTTTTGTTCAAAATTGCATTAAGTGCCATGGTTGGGATGGATCTAAATGCACCGCACATGCTGATTAGCGTAGCCCATTAAACTTCTTTGCAAGTGTGGTCTTTCCTAAAAACCTCCACCACATAAAGACATCATAAAACAAGATAGGCTTGACTATGGTGTCAGAGAGCCAAAGTACCACTTTCGGTAAGAGGCCCCATTTTTTGCCAATAGCTCCTCTACGGCAGTACAGAGCAATATATGCTTTTTTTGCTCTCTCCTCGATATTCGGCTTCCATGAAAGCTTCTTATCCAGGATGAGCCCTAAATATTTCACTGTATCCACTACTTGCAAGCGAATACCTCCCACTTGCGGCTACGGTGCCACCGTGATCTTATATTTTTTGCTGAATAAAGCAATTTCTGTTTTATTTGGGTTAATGGCGAGTCCACTTCCGACCGCCCATTTTGTTACAATGCTGAGATATCCCTGCGTCAACTCGTACACCTTGCTACGGAACCATCCTTTGACCATAAATGCTACGTCGTCTGTATAGGCAATCACCCGACAGCCGCAATCCTCATGTTTTTTGGGCAAATCGTTAACGACTAGGATCCATGGAAGAGGAGAGAGAACCCCACTATGTGGTGGTCCCCTAATCACATTTCGCCTCGCACGCGCACTGAGAATGAGATGCTTGAGGTTCGATTCAACCCCAAGATCATCAAGAGCAGTTACTACTTCCTCAGGCAGGACATTGTTGAAAGCTCCCTCGATATTAAGGAAGGTCCCAACAGCAAAGTCCTTGGCTTCAATAGCTTCCACGAGCCACGACACGATAGTATGCAGGGCAGAAGAGGCTGATGGGCCTGAAATCCTTGGCCGTGACATTGGAGCCCTTGCCAGCCTTCTGGGATGAACTTAACCTTGACACGTCTCCGACAGGTCCAGGGGACTTGAATGGTTTGAACGAATTAATCGCCCATGTTACATGTCGCTCATCCAAAATGCCGGCAAAGGCCGCACAGTCGTCTTGCAGCACTCCGAGAGACCCCCTCCCCCCCCCTTAACTGAGGACGTGTTGCTCGGGAAGTGAGCTTCAAGCATCATCTGAAGTGTTTCTTCACTGCTAAGGGCCCACTTCCATTTGCATCCTTTATAAAACCCAGGGACACTGGGTTTTTTGCGAGAATACGCCTGAATCTAGAGGACTCGTGACAGCCTTCCACTTTTTCACAGAAGCTCTTCCACGAGATCCTCTTAGCCTTTCTTAACTCGACTTGTATATAGAAAGTCCTGTTTTATACAAAGCCTAGTCATCAGATAACCCACTTCTGCGGCCCCGTAGATTGTACCTGCTCGACTAAGTTCTGCAGCTCCAATTATTTTCTCCAGCAGCAGATTGAAGAAGTCGCACGATAGACAGTCGCCTTGTCTGAAACCTCGTTTGGTATCGAATGTCTCGAAGAGGTCCTTCCCGTTCCTGACGAAGCTTTCGGTCTTGCTCAAGGTCAGTTTACACAGCCACAGCGGAAGTTTAGCTTCCTCGACGCTCGTACGCCGGAGGAGCGTTCGCTGTTTGAGGAGCACGCCAGGGAGGATGATGACGACGTGCCCTCTTGCAGCGGCGCTCATCTGGTGGTAACGCCTGGTGCCGCTGCAGCAGCAACGAGCGTCGCCAAGACCCCCACCGGTAGGTGCAATGGGTCGGCTTCTGACGAGTCGCATCAGGCAGAGCCTGAGGGCGCAAGCAGGAGAAGGCGCAGAAGAGGTGGGCAGCGCCCCCTCCCAGTAGCTGGTCAACCCGGCGGGTGCGACGATCCTCACAGAAAAGGGATGAGTGGTACCACCATGAAGTGGTACCTACAGCACCTCCGTGAAGGGAAAATCCGGAGGCAGCGGAGGCTTTAGCCAGGAGCGAGAGAAGAGATAGCAACGCATCCCCGGCAAATGGGCACGACAAAAACGTGCCAGTCCGGGCGCAAGGCAGCGGTAACAGCAACCGTGGCCTGGTCAGCACAACTCTGACCGTTAGGCGAGGCGACAGCAGGGCACTGCCCGCGGGCACGTACGCCCAAGCCGAAAAAAGGAAGAGCGGCCAAATCACGCCGCAGGAGCCCCCCCGATCCAAAAGGGTGCACAGACGCAAAGGCTGCCGGGGGCCAACCATCTGGACCGGCTCCTCAGCGGGTGGAGGAGGGTTGGCGCGGAAATGCAGATGCTGTCAAAGGCATCCGCATGGCTGTTCTGCCTTTCAAATACCCGGCGGAGTCGCTGAAATCGGAGGAGCTCACCGTGCTGCAGGACCTTCTCATGGACGAGGTGTCTTAACGAGAGGACTACACGGCGTCCTTCCTGGGCATCGACTTCAGAGGAGGTATGATGTAGGTAGACTGCCTGGACGAGTCGCCCGCCGACTGGCTGAGGGAACACGTTCCAAAGCTGGGAAGCTAGACGGGCCCTGTCCTCTGCGCGAAGAGGGTGGAAGATGTGCCAATCATGCATAGCATGACAATGTTCCTCCCTCGGTGCGGGGACAGGACCTACGAGTACGCCTTGGGCCTGGTGAGGAACCAGAACCGGGGACTCAGTATCTCGGCCTGGTGTGTTGCCGGCAGCAGAATGGAGAAGCTAGGTGACATGGAGGTTATACTTATACATAGACGACGAGTCGTATAAGTACGTCCGGGCTGCGAGCTTCCGCCTGTTCTATAGGTACAGCACGGTCGCCATGCGGCCCTACAAGCCTGCTGACACCGGGAGCAAAGGAGCCAAAACGCCTGCGACACCACGGGACAAGGGCGTCGATATTCAGGCAGTGCCGAAGTCCGCCCCGAAGTAACAAGGATGGAGGTGGACGATATGTCGGAGAAGCCCTGCGGGAGCAGGTCTGGACAGGCAGTACCAGTAACGACCACGGACGTCCCCGATGATGGCCGGAACACGGAGTTACCCTCCACAAAGGAGCTCCTAGACGGATTTGGAGGCCCAATGGACAGCAGCGCGGTTGACGGCGGAGAAGAGGATCTCTCCTTCCTCGAGCCCATATTATGATGGCCGTCAACATGGAAATTGCCCAAATGAACCTGCATCATGCGGCGGCAGCCTCAGATGTCATAACAAACAGGTTCACTGCGGAGAAACTGGGCACACTGCTGATCCAAGAGCCTTGGGTCTACAAAGGAGAGGTAAAGGGCCTCAAGACGGAGGCAAACAAGGTAATCTGGGACCTCTCTAGCGAGAGGCCTAGGACGTATATAGTTGTCAGAAGCAATATTGATTTCTTTTGCATTTCAGAGTTTCTGACGCAGGACTTGGTGGGGGTGCAGGCTAGGAATACTGAGGGCAAAGACTTCGTCCTGGCCTCAGCATACTTTCCAGGAGAGGCAGCAACGGCACCCCCGGAGGCGGTGGAAAGGCTGGTAGAGCACTGCAGACTGCACAAGCTCCCCCTTATCATCGGTTGCGATGCGAACGCTCAGCATTCGGAATGGGGCAGCACCGACTGTAACGTGAGAGGTAAGTCCCTTTTAGAATATGTAGTAGGCAGTAATTTAGCGATAGAGAATATAGGGTGTGAACCCACATTCATAACTATAAGCAGGAGGGAAGTGTTGGACATAACCCTCAGCAATGAACCTGCAACCGGGCTGGTCTCGCAGTGGAGAGTCTCAACGGAGCCCTCCCTGTCAGACCATAGAATTGTAAGGTTTGCGCTGAGGGCAGAGGTCAAGCTATTCCCTCCTAGACGCAACCCCCGAAGGACCAATTGGAGTGCCTTCAGGGAGAGGCTAGATGAGAGATTGAAGAGGGAGGGGCAGACAGTAGCGTCACGGGCCCGGGAATGGAGAACAGACTGACCGCGCTTAACGGGTCCATCATTAACGCGTACAATGACAGCTGCCCCTTAGGAGTGCCCACAGACAGCGCAAATGCTCCTGGTGGACAAGGAAACTCGCAGACCTAAGGTTGAAGGTACGCGGCCTATGTAACAAGGCTAATCGTGCAGGGGTCTGGGAAGAGTATAGGAGCAACCTGACACTGTATAATAAAGAGATCAGGTCTGCTAAACAGGCTAGCTTTAGGAGATTCTGTGAAAACGTCTCCTCCACACCAAAAGCTGCTATGCTGCACAAGGCTCTGGCTAAAGGGAAGACGGACACAGTGCTAGCCATCAAAAGGAATGACGGGACATTCACGACCAGCGCGGAGGACAGAGCTCTTGCGTGCTCACTTCCCGGAGACTATTCCGGTTTACCGGTGTCTGCTATTAACTGAACACAGGCCATCCCGCAATGATTGGGCTATCGCTAAACAGTTGTTTACTGCGGACTCGATCAGGTGGGCAATGACCTCGTTCGAAAGGTTCAAGTCTCCGGCAGTGGACGGCATCTTCCCAGTGCTTCTACATCAGGGTGAGCAGATCCTGATGCCACACCTGATTAGGCTGCTGAGGGAGAGCCTCGCCTTGACCTACATCCCTGAATCATGGAGGACAGCTGAGGTAATCTTCATTCCGAAAGTAGGAAGGAAGGCCTACTCGTTGCCTAAATCTTTCAGGCCAATCAGCCTAACCTCCTTCCTACTGAAAACTATGGAGAAGATAATAGATCACCATTTAAGGTCGAAGGCGCTGAAGACTGCACCCCTGCATGCGGCTCAGCATGTATACAGAGCTGGCAGATCAACAAACACGGCTCTGTACCAGTTGACCTCTGAGATAGAGAGTTCACTGGAGAAAGGGGAAGTTATGCTATGCGCCTTTTTAGATATCGAGGCAGCTTTAGACAACACATCTCATAGAAGTGTAGCCATGGCACTGGAGGGTAGGAATGTGGCAGCACCGGTGCGTAGATGGATAGAGGCGGTACTGCGCACTAGGGTTGCTGAGACTACAGCAGGGGCCACAAAGATTCGTCTCGGCACAACAAGAGGCAGTCCGCAAGGTGGTGTACTGTCGTTCCTGCTATAGAGCCTTGTTGTGGACGACCTGTTAGCACTGCTAACCGTCAATGGTATCCGATGCCAAGGATATGCGGACGATATTGTGATTATAGCGAAAGGCAAGTTTGAGGACAGTGGTGCAGGAGAGTTGAACTGAATATCAACCCCTTGAAGACGACCATCGTCCCGTTCACGAGGCGTAGGTCCCTACCCGGGCTTAGGAACCTCACACTTGGGGGTAGAGAGATCGAGATGACCAGCAAGGTAAAATATCTTGGTCTTGCGCTGGATTCCACTTTGCGGTGGAAGCAGCATGTGAACCAAACCCTGGTCAAGGCGACAAAGGCACTAATGGTGTGCAATCGGCTGGCAGGAAAATCCTGGGGCTGCAAGCCAAGGATTGTCAGGTGATTATACACCATGATTGTGCGACCGATAGTCACATATGGAGCGGTGTCCTGGGTCTCTGTGGCGGCACAGGCCTCGGTGGTGAGGAAACTATCGAAGCTTCAGCGGCTTGCATGTGTCTGCATGACGGGCGCTATGCGAACCTGCCCAACGGTGGCACTGGAGGTCCTTCTGGAACTCACACCGCTCCACAAAGTGATCGGTCAAGTAGCCAAGCATTCACTCCTGCAAGTAACGGCAGAGGGATGCGGCAAAGGGAAAACAATCTCGTCCCAGAGGATGGAGATGATAGGTGGCAACATTCCAATTGCCCTCGGCAGCATGAGCGAGTGGAATGACTCCACTCTTGAGCTGGTGCTGAGGGATATTATACTGAAATGGTACACTAACGGCTCGAAAACGTCGGAAGGTATTGGTGCAGGGATCGCAGGTCCACGCACAAGGCTATCCATACTGATGGGCAGATTGCCCAGTATCTTACAGGCCGAAGTCTTGGCCATAAGTCGGTGCATAGAGATAAACCTCCATCGCTTACGAGATCAAATCGCTGCTAGTGCAGGAGTGTAGGGAACGGCTAAACAGCCTAGCGGAATTGAACCAGGTACACCTAATTTGGGTACCTGGTCACAGAGCCATAGCCGGCAATGGACTGGCTGACGAGCTAGCCCGCTCCGCAGCCTCCACAAATATGGTAGGGCCCGAACCGTTCACTGGGGTGGGGTCCCACACTATAAAGGAGCTGCTCCGTAAGGAAGAAAGAGTGGGTAGAGAAGGTCATTGGCAACGGGAGCAAGCCAAGTTGCTAATAGGGGGTACAACCTTAACAGGTTTAGATCGATAATCAACCTTCCAAGGGTTAAACTCAGGCTCTTGGTCACATTCTACACCGGCCACTGCAAGTTAAAAAGGCACCTATCCAACCTAGGACTAGCCACTTGCGCCAACTGCCGGTTTTGCGACAGGGAACCTGAAACCCCGGAGCACCTGCTAATCGACTGCATCGCAGTCTGCAGACGCAGGTCTAAGGCCCTTGGAACCATATTTCCGAATAGGGATCACATCGACTCACTAGCTCCCAGCAAAATTCTAGAATTTATCGATGTGCTGGGGCTTGGTGAGTCCCTATGAGTTAGGAGAGGGCACAATAGACCCAAGGTCGCAGTGCATACCTCAATCAAATCCTATGTTCTATGTTCTCTTCCGTCGGGGCATGGGCGCAGATCAGCGATATGTTGGAGAACTTCGCTTTGATGTAGATTGTGGCTAGACGTTCATTAACCGGGGGAGCGAAGTCTCTCCTACAACGAATCCCACACCAACATTGCGCTCCTTTATATGGCCACTGTAGTAAATGCCACAAGGACCTACTCGTATCGGTCCTTGTCCCGTCCATCGCATTTCTTAGACGGCGGTGATATTAGCCTTCACTCTACCGAGGACATCCACCAGCTGGGTTATTGTGTGAACAAAAATAATTGTACAAAAGTTAAAAGTAAAAGTTATTTTTGCACTACATGATATTAAATAAATGGCTAGAAACGAATTTGGGAAGTGTTGGTGGATACAAAAGTTAAAAATATAACTATAGAAATCATTATAAATAGTTGATTTTTTGAACTTTATATGTAAATATTTCAAAAACCATAAGTCAGCGGTAACTATATATACATATATTCTTGATCTGGAGATTCTCCTCTATCCGTACATACCCATTTTAACTGCGAAATCGTGGTTACATGTTTCAGCTATTTGAAAGTTTTTCTATGTTGTCTCGCCCGATTAAAAAAAATTATGTCATAAAATATTGCTGCACATAATGTAAAAAAGAAATCCAGCCAAATTGTAAAAATTCTGTTCACAGAACCATTTTGAGGTGGCAGCACTGATAAGGGAAATGAATTCCACATATTCCAATAGTGTAGTACGCAGTATAGGAGTTTTGTTATTGCTTACAATATGCATATGATTTTTGCATTTGGTGTTTGGTTCTGATTGTCGTGAAATATTAGCGGTTAACAAATTCTTTATTCATATTTATAACCATAAATATACGAATTGTGTGTTTTTTGTGCGTAAAAAGGTACGCTTTTATCATGGCAAAATTTTTGTTTTCATTTTAAAGTGCAGCTTACATTGTGATTACTGAAGATGTGTGTGGCGTAAATTGTATAAATGTGTTTAGCATAATAAATTCGAAATAAGTTGCATTGATGTGTATCTTGCTTTAAATATTAACTATGTAAAATGATGAAATTGCAATCTAATACAATGGTGGACGAAATATAAAATCATTGAATATTTATATGCGGACATATGTACGTATTAGCTACCTTGTTAATATTTACATATGTGTGTACACACATTCATATATAAACATTTATGCTATGCTCTACTGCGCTTTGCCCTAACTAAAAAATCATTAAAAAATTATGTCTACACATTTATTCTATATCAAATAACATTATACCCAGTATAGTATTGACAAATAGCGCAAAGCCTTTATTATTGTTGGCATACATATACACATAAACGGAAATACATATACATACATACATATGTTTCATTAGACATCATACCATTATCGGCTCAATACCTCGCAGCAAATGTACATATCTCAAACATATTTGACTAATGATTTCTTTAGGAGACTTCATATGTACGGGTGAATTTTAGAATAACATCCCCCCATTTCGGGGTTTAAAAGGGTATGTACGGATAGAGGAGTTTCTCCAGATTAAGAAAAAATTTATTTTTATAGTTTCCGCTGACTTATGGCTTTTAAGATTTTTAAAGTAGGAGCTCCCTGATTTTTAATGAATTTATGTCCACTAACATTTCATTAATTGGGTTGTACACATTTGTTTTGGGTAAAACTTAGGGTAAATTTTAGAATAGCATCCCCCGAATTGGGGTTTAAATTGGGTATGTACGGATAGAGGAGGTTTTCCAGATCAAAAAAGTTGTATATAGTTCCCGCTGACTTATGGTTTTTGAGATATTTGCATTTCAAGTTCAAAAATTCAAGTATTTAAAATACGTGTTTCTCTCATTTATAAAAACTTATATTAAATAAAGAAAACAAATAATAACACATTTTCAAAAAAATAACTGGACGTATTCAGTTCTTTTGCGTTGACTTCCTTTAGTATTGACGTCAGAATCTTTCTATTTTCTTATTTTTATTCCATTGCAAAATATGGTAACACTAATTATACCCTGAACAGGGTATATTTGGTTTGTCCCGAAGTTTGTAACACACAGAAGGAAGCGTCGGAGACCTTATAAAGTATATATAAATGATCAGTATGTTGGGCACAATTCCGGGCATGATTCCGATTACTTTAGCGGAGGGGTAAAAAAACCGAATTTCCGTATAAATGGGGTATGTACCGATAGGGGAGCTTCTCCAGAGGAGGAATATCCAAAAATAACATAAAAATAACTAATATTTTTTGAAATATTCACGTTTAAAAATTCAAAAATTTGCACTAAGAAAACATGTTATTTCTCTATGTTTCACTAAAATTTTTTACGTTCTTTGCACTGTATATTTAAATATACACTCTAAGCTTTGAAATAAGCCTACATTTCACAATTATTTTGCAATTTTTCAACTAAATTTGGTAATTTAAAAATCACTTGTCAAATTTATGGCTGAAAAGTTTAGAGCGCTTATATTTACAAGGAAAACCAGCATTGCCACACCTTAAAAACCAAAAGTGAAGGATTTTTCAGCGTTTCACAGCGTTTTCTTTGTTTCTACTTTCGAGTGATTCTTTTTTCTTTATTAACTATAAAAAAAAACTATAAATAAGATTTTTCAAGCTAAAATTGAATATGTGAACACTTTTACATGCATATATGAATATATGAATATGTGATTTATATTTAATAAACACATATACAGTATGTCAACTATTTAATCACATCTGGGTATCAGAAAACGGTTTTTGTTTGCAACTTTTTTATTTATAATGACAATCCATTTTTATTTTATATACAAAACAATTAAAAGTAATAAAATAAAATTAACACATTTGTTTTTCAAACACTTGCTAGATTTATAGAATTTTAAAAAATGTCTCCACTGCACATTTGATCAATTGGTTGACATAAACGATTTTATTTTACTTAATATGACCCCCTTTTGCTTTGATTACTGCCTCAATTCGTTTGGGCATTGACTCGACCACCTTTCTGCAGAAATCTCCGCTAATATTTTGCCAGGAATTTTTAGCCTTTTGCCATAAATCGTCAAGATTCTGACACTCACTTTGGGCATCAGAAATCGCACGCTTGACCTCAACCCAAGCATGTTCGATTGGGTTGAGGTCTGGCGATTGAGGGGGCCAGTCGAGTACTTCAAAACCGTTGTTTTGAAGCCAAGCTTTAGCTACATGAGAAGTGTGTTTCGGATCATTATCTTGCTGGAAGATGACGTCCGACACATTCTTGCCCCACACTTCCAGACTATTGCACAAACCTTGTTAAAGGATGTCGACATATTGGTTGGCATCCATTCGTCCGGCAACTCTTACGCACTCTCCTACCCCCTCCATCCTCATACACCCCCACATCATAACACTACCGCCTCCAAACTTGACCGTTGGTTAAACAATACGGCTAGTCAAAGGTTCTCGGGGTGTAGGTTTTATATTTTTTTGCAAATTGGAGTCTCAATTTACTGTGTCGTTTTGTCAACAGTGGTTTTTTTTACTTTGGCACGTCCGTGGAATCCGTTTTTCCGCAATTTCTTCCTTATAGCTTCACTTGTTAAATTTACTCCATCCCTATGGGAGAGATCGCGTAAGATTTGGCCCGCATTCTCATACACACCAAACTTTATCTGCCTAACAATGCGCCTTTCCAAGGTGGCATTCAAAACTGGCTTTCGTCCAGGAGTGTTTTTTACACATAAAGGGCACATTTATTGTCTTATTTTTGAAATCACGCCTACAGAAACCCCAACAAGTCTTGCAATTTCTCTATGCGTTGTGTTTAAATGAATAAGCCTTTTGATTTCGTCCATTTTTGTTGCACTTAGTTTTTTCATCTGTAGTCAAGCCAAACTTAAGAAAATAAAAAAAAAAAAAACAATAAAAAAAAAAAAACTTACCTTTTACTAGAAACACGAATATAAAGATTCCACAACTATTATTTAAAGAATCAAAAGAAATACTTGAATCTCAGAGCAATATTAAGGCGATCACTACCCCTTTACTTCACAAAGTCAACTAATTGATCACATGCCTTAGTCTACATTTGTAAATATTCTCTAAAAAGTAACGGCACATTTTGGGTAATTTCGCACTTACTAACTGTTCTTGCATAGGCCTACTTAGTGAACATCTCCCTTTTATTCAAAAGTTTGTTTAAATAAAAAAGAACAAAATAGAATGTTTTTGGAAATGTGTGTGACCAAATAGTTGACATACTGTAAGTAAAATCGTGTGATAACATTATAATATACACATATGTTTATGATTGTAATATAACATTTTTATATACATAATACCCGGGGTGACTGAAGTACTTTCGCATAGTACTCCTTTCTGCGTTGGCGGCCTTCGGCCGCGCTTTAAAAAAATAACCCTGGCCGAGCGAATACCCGGGGTGACTGAAGTACTTTCGCATAGTACTCCTTTCTGCGTTGGCGGCCTTCGGACGCGCTCTAAAAAAATAACCCTGGCCGAGCGAATACCCGGGGTGACTGGAGTACTTCCGCATAGTACTCCTTTCTGCGTTGAAAATAAAAAAATATATTGACTTTTTGGTATAAAGTTATAATTTATAGTTATCATGCACTCAAAATTTAAGTTTTCGTTATAAAATGGTAAATTTTGGTTATTATATCTGTCAGCGATTTCCATTTATTTTTGATGATACATTGGTTTGTATTTTAGGTGATAATATATATATTATTATATTTAAAATATGAGTTTGAGTGCATAATAACCAAAAAATGTAACTACTTTATATCCAAAACTCAAATTTTGTTTCAATATGACTGCATAATCAAAAAATATAACCACTTTATATCCAATATTGAAATAAAATTTAAGTTTTCGTTATAAAATGGATAAATTTTGGTTATTATATCTGTCCGCGATTTCCATTTATTTTTGATGATACATTGGTTTGTATTTTAGGCGACAATATACATATATATTATTATATTCAAAATATGAGTTTTGGGTATGAAGCGGTTATATTTTTCGGTTATCATGCACTCATATTGAAACAAAATTTGAGTTTTCGTACTGTACTCATGTACTGTACACTTTATTACGTAATATTATTATATAATATTACTTATACATATGTATATATAATATTATTATATAATATTACTAATACATGTATATAATATTACTTATTTGCTTAATAAATTTAAAAAGGAAAATATCCATATGCATGAATAGAGGAATTTTTGCGAAAAAGAGGAATTTCAGCGAATTGCCTTATCATCACATGGCAGCGCTCCATTTCGTCGTAATTTTTAGTAAACAAATGAGGTTGAAACAAGTGTAAAATGTAATTTTTAAAATAAGGATTTTTTAGGTAAAAAACCTGCTAAAAGAGTATAATGCTGATTTATTTAAAAGATTATAGTGCAATTTAATTAATTTGAATTGAAAAATGTGAAAAAAGTGTGTTTAAGGTAGTGAAATAGCTTCTTGAAATGTTCGAATTTTACGAATTTTTGAACTTTAAGGTCGGCCTTAAACACACTTTATTCACATTTTTCACTTAAAATTAATTAAATTACATTATAAACTTTTAAATAATTCCACATTTTACACTTTTCGCAAGTTTTTTACCTAAAAAATCTTTATTTTAAAAATTGCATTTTACACTCGTTTGAACCTCATTTGTTTACCAAAAATTACGACGAAATGGAGCGCTGCCATGTCAGGATAAGGCAATTCGCTGAAATTCCTCTTTTTCGCAAAAATTCCTCTATTCATGCCTATGTATATTTTCTTTTTTAAATTTATTAAGCAAATAAGTAATATTATATACATGCATTTGTAATATTATATAATAACATATGTACTACATATGTGTAATTAATATTATATAATAATATTACAAAATAAAGTGTAAGGTATATGAGTGCATGATAACCAAAACATATAACCACTTTAACCACTTCATAACTAAAACTCAATATATTTTTTTATTTTTAACGCAGAAAGGAGTACTACGCGAAAGTACTTCAGTCACCCCGGGTATTCGCTCAGCCAGGGTTATTTTTTTAAAGCGCGGTCGAAGGCCGCCAACGCAGAAAGGAGTTCTAGGCGAAAGTGCTTCAGTCACCTCGGGTATTCGCTCGGCCAGGGTTATTTTTTTAAAGCGCGGCCGAAGGCCGCCAACGCAGAAAGGAGTACTACGCAAAAGTACTTCAGTCACCCCGGGTATTCGCTCGGCCAGGGTTATTTTTTTAAAGCGCGGCCGAAGGCCGCCAACGCAGAAAGGAGCACTACGCGAAAATACTTCAGTCACCTCGGGTATTCCCTCGGCCAGGGTTATTTTTTTAAAGCGCTGCCGAAGGCCGCCAACGCAGAAAGGAGTACTACTCGAAAGTACTTTAGTCACCTCGATATGATATAAATTTTACAATATTATCATAGATTTTTACTTAATTGTGTTTATGAAACATATTACATATATGTATATATATGTACATACATATATGTATATATATGTACATACATATATGGAAGGTGTTCACAACTCAATATTATAACTTGAAAGTTGTTGGAAAGTAGTTTTTATTATAATTAATATAGAAACAAGAACCACTCAAAAAACAAACAAAGAAAAATCGTTAAGAATCCTACAAATTTGGTGTTTAAGATGTGGCAACGCTCGTTTTCCTCATAATTGTAAACAATCTAACCTATGCAACGAAGAGTGTGCTAAGTGATTTTTAAATGAATGAATTTACGGAAAATATTACAAAATTAAGGTCAAATGTGAACTTATATCAATGTTTAGAGTGTATATTTAAATATACCAAGTGAAAAATGTAAAAAAAATGCAGTGAAACATTGAGAAATACCATGTGTTATTAGTGCAAAGTTTTGAACTTTTAAACGTGAATATTTTAAAAAATATTAGTTATTTTTATATTATTTTTGTATATTCCTCCTCTGGAGAAGCTCCCCTATCCGTACATACCCCATTTATACGAAAATTCTGTTTTTTTACCCCTCCGCCAAAGTAATCGGAATCGTGCCGTATGTTGAGCTGAGTCGATTTAGCCATGTCCGTCTGTCTGTCCGTCCGTCTGTCTATATGTATACGAACCAGCAGTTTTGCAAACGTCATTTTCTCTTCAAGAAGCTGCTCATTTGTCGTAACTGCCGATATCGGACCACTATAACATACATAGCTGTCATACAAACTGAACGATCGGAATCAAGTTCTTGTATGGAAAACTTCCTCATTTGACGATATACATATCTTCACGAGATTTGGTATGAGTTATTGTTCATAGAAATAATGTAATATCGGAAGAAATTGTTCATATCGGCTTACTATAGCATATAGCTTACATACAAACTGAACACATAGTTGCCAAAAGAATTGCACCTGTGAAGGGTATATTAGCTTCGGTGCAGCCGAAGTTAACGTTTTTTCTTGTTTTTTGTTTGTTTTCAACAGTTCTCTTTTTGTATGAATAAATGAATTTCAACTAAAGTTTGATATGGGATCAAAGTTATTTTTGAACAATATAATATAAAATAAATAATTTGAAACGTATTAGCGAAGTGTTAGTGGATATAGAAGTTAAATATGTATATAAGTGTAAAATGCATTATAAATCGGAGAAACACGCATTTTAAATAGTTGAATTTTTGAACTATAAACGCAAATATCTCAAAAACAATAAGTCAGCGGTAACTATACTTCGTCTTCTTCTTTACTGGCGTAGACACCGCTTACGCGATTATAGCCGAGTCAACAACAGCGCGCCAGTCGTTTCTTCTCTTCGCTACGTGGCGCCAATTGGATATTCCAAGCGAAGCCAGGTCCTTCTCCACTTGGTCCTTCCAATGGAGTGGAGGTCTTCCTCTGCTTCCCGCGGCGGGTACTGCGTCGAATACTTTCAGAGCTGGAGTGTTTTCATCCATCCGCACAACATGACCTAGCCAGCGTAGCCGCGGTCTTTTAATTCGCTGAACTATGTCAATGTCCTCGTACAGCTCATCGTTCCATCGAATGCGATATTCGCCGTGGCCAACGCGCAAAGGACCATAAATCTTTCGCAGAACTTTTCTCTCGAAAACTCTTAAGGTCGACTCATCGGTTGTTGTCATCGTCCAAGCCTCTGCACCGTATAGCAGGACGGGAATTATGAGCGACTTATAGAGTTTGGCTTTTGTTTGTCGAGAGAGGACTTTGCTTCTCAATTGCCTACTTAGTCCAAAGTAGCACCTGTTGGCAAGAGTTATCCTGCGTTGGATTTCTAGGCTGACATTGTTGGTGGTGTTTACGCTGGTTCCAAGATAGACGAAATTATCTACAACTTCAAAGTTATGACTGTCAACAGTGACGTGAGTGCCAAGTCCCGAGTGCGACGACTGTTTGTTTGATGACAGGAGATATTTCGTCTTGCCCTCGTTCAGTGCCAGACCCATTTGTTTTGCTTCCTTGTCCAGTCTGGAGAAAGCAGAACTGACGGCGCGGGTTTTGAGGCCGATGATATCAATCTCATCGGCACACGCCAGCAGTTGATACAAGATGGCACCTTCAGCTCAAACTATTTTCTCCAGAAGCAGGTTGAAAAAGTCGCACGATAGGGAATCGCCTTGTCTGAAACCTCGTTTGGTATCGAACGGCTCGGAGAGGTCCTTCCCCATCCTGACGGAGCTTTTGGTGCTGCTCAACGTCAGTTTACACAGCCGTA
Organism: Bactrocera zonata; assembly: GCA_037783105.1. NCBI lineage: Eukaryota > Metazoa > Arthropoda > Insecta > Diptera > Tephritidae > Bactrocera > Bactrocera zonata. Next base: position 93,388 of record JBAWJQ010006356.1, read on the forward strand.
TTAGTTTTGCGGGGATAGCAAATTCAGACATCGCGGCATAGAGGCAGCTCCTTTTCGTGCTGTCGAAAGCAACTTTGAAATCGACTAAGAGGTGGTGTGTTTTGATTCTCCTGTCACGGGTCTTTTCTAAGATTTGGCGCATGGTGAATATCTGGTCGGTTGTTGATTTGCCAGGTCTAAAGCCACACTGATAAGGTGCAATCAGTTTGCTGACGGTGGGCTTTAATCTTTCATACGATACGCTCGATAGAACCTTATATGCGCTGTTGAGGAGGCTAATCCCACGGTAGTTGGCGCAGATTGTGGGGTCTCCTTTTTTATGGATTGGGCATAGCACACCAATCGTTGGGCATGCTTTCGTCCAACCATATTTTACAAAGAAGCTGATGCATGCTCCTTATCAGTTCTTCGCCGCCGTGTTTGAATAGCTTGGCCGGAAATCCGTCGGCCCCTGCCGCTTTGTTGTTCTACAGGCGGGTAATTGCTATTCGAACCTCTTCATGGTCGGGAAATGGAACGTCTGCACGTGTTCCCTCCATAATTTAAGTATGCTCTGGGCATCGGTGACTAAATCACCTTTGGGGGTTCTACAAGAGTATGCTTCGGCCTTGAAACCTTCTGTAAGCCGCCTTATTTTTTCGTAGGATTTTCGAGCATTACGCCTGTCGGCCAGCTTATCAAGCTCTTCATACTCACGCATTTCGGCCTCTTTTTTTTTCTTTCTGCAAATGCGTCTCGCGTCCCTCTTCAACTCTCGGTATCTATTCCATCCCGCACGTGTTGTGGTCGATCGTAACGTTGCGAGGTAGGCAGCCTGTTTTCTCTCCGCTGCGACACGGCACTCCTGGTCGTACCAGCTGTTCCTTTGCACTTTCCGAAAACCAATGGTTTCGGTTGCAGCTATACGTAATTAGTTTAAAATGCCGCCCCACAGTTCCCTTATACCGAGTTGTTGACGAGTGCTCTCAGAGAGCAGGAGTGCAAGCCGAGTAGAAAAACGTTCGGCTTTCTGTTGTGATTGCAGCTTCTCGACGTCGAACCTTCCTTGTGTTTGTTGGCGTGCGTTTTTTGCTGCACAGAGGCGGGTGCAAATTTTGGCTGCAACAATATAGTGGTCCGAGTCGATGTTAGGACCTCGGAGCGCACGCACATCTAAAACACTGGAGACGTGTCTTCCGTCTATCACAACATGATCGATCTGGTTGGTGGTTTTTCGATCCGGAGACAGCCAAGTAGCTTGATGTATCTTCTTATGCTGGAATCTAGTACTACAGATAACCATATTTCGGGCCCCGGCGAAGTCGATCAGCCTCAACCCATTTGGGGATGTTTCCTCGTGGAGGCTGAATTTACCGACCGTAGTGCCAAAGATCCCTCCTTTGCCCACCCTGGCATTGAAGTCGCCAAGCACGATTTTGACATAGTGGCGGGGGCATCTCTCATAAGTGCGCTCCAAGCACTCATAAAAGGCATCTTTGGTCACATCGTCCTTCTATTCCGTCGGGGCGTGGGCGCAAATCAGCGATATGTTGAAGAACCTCGCTTTGATGCGGATTGTGGCTAGACGTTCATTCTCCGGAGTGAATGATAGTACTCGGCGACGGAGTCTCTCTCCCACCACGAATCCAACACCAAACTTGCGCTCCTTTATATGGCCACTGTAGTAGATGTCACAAGGACCTACTCGTCTCTGTCCTTGTCCCGTCCATCGCATTTCTTGGACGGCGGTGATGTCAGCCTTTATTTTCACGAGGACATCAACCAGCTGGGCAGCGGCACCTTTCCAATTAAGGGACCGGACATTCCAGGTGCATGCCCTCAATTCGTAGTCCTTATTTCGCTTGCCATGGACGTCATCAAAAGGGGGGTCTCTCATCCGAGGCTGTTTGGTTGTTTTCAGTGGTGCGTTTTTTTACGTGGCGGGTCCCAAACCCAGCGCACAACCCTAAGTAGGGGAATATTTCGCCTTCTCACTTTAGCTCGCCTTCAAACGGATGTTCTTAGGCTACCCAGAGGATACTTGGTCACAGACCGGAAGTCGTGAGCTGCTTGAGTCATATGTAAAAGAATCGTTTCTGGCCACTCCCAAGTGAATGGCGATCAGAGAACTTTCCTCACTTGCGTGAACTTCTACACATGACTCCATCCTTCCTTGCTCATATAATATTTGTTTATTATCATATGGAGTGCTCAATTTCCTTATAATTGTTATAACTTTTAAAATATATATTTCTTATTTAAAAAACCTACAAAAAGTGTAAAGTGAGAATTGGTTTAAATGTTTACAGTTTAATTTAATGAAAATTGTATGTAAAGTGGCATGCAAAGAGGTGGCCAGTGTCATGCGGAGACTCCATCCGAAGTCTGGTCAGCGTATTGTTCGATGTCGTCGAAGTAATTAAGGAAATATCTCTGATTTATGTTCCTGGATGCAGTGGAACGCAAAGGAAGAAAGGACTGCAGAGGTGATTTCTGCGAAAACCTGCTCCACATGCTTGGAGAAGTGTTCATTATGCTCTTTCACTGGGAGCATAAGTGTCTTACTAAATAAATGTTCGATGGGAGACATCAAAAGGCATCCTGTCGTGGTCCGGAATGCAGTGTTCTGGGTGGTCTGTAGGTTCTTCCTCTGCGTTCCACTGCATGCAGGCGACAATATTGGTGCGGCGTGAGGACCGGCCGTCCGATTCTCTCGTATGTTCAACGCGTCTTTGTCTTTTCCCCATGTGCTGCCGGTTGGCGACTTGAGGATTTTGTTGCGGCTCTGTACCTTGGCCATAATCGCGGTCGTATGAGGAGTGAAGAAGCATAGCCTATCAAATGTTACACCTAAAATCATAGGGTTATTGACAGGGTTATCTTAACGCCCTCGACTGCAATATTAAGCTCAAGTCTATACTCCTTCGATCAGTTTGTTAATATAGTCGCTGTGGATTTGGTGGGGAAGAGTGTTAGGTTCCGTGCAGAGAAGAAGTGATAAATGTGGAAGAGATAGCTGTTTACCTTTGAATACATGCCATCGATTCCAATGCCCACGTCAATAACGTGCAATCATCAGCGCACGATGAAATTAGGGCAAAGTTTATTATCTTTGGCATTAAATTATCTTCTATATAAACTAAAAAAGTCAAGTTTGGACATATTTTTTAATAAAAAAAATTAGAATTTTACACTATTTTTGGAATTTTTTGGTTTAACTAGAAGATATGTTATTAGCAAATATGAAGCTCTTTGAAATTTTCGTTTCCGATAGAAATTGCGACCTGCATCCTGCCCGCCGTCTAGCAAATGTACATGCGAGATGCATCGGGCAATTGCTTCCCAAGGGCAGAATATAAAAAATTACGTATCCAAAAATAACAGTTTAAATATATAACTATAAACTCTAAACATTTCGCCTCAATAAATTATTTCTTTCCCTCCCAAAAATTCCTGAAAAAATCGATTTTTCTAAGTCCCTACAGCAAGCTGCCCCCTTAAAAGGAAGCATGAATGTGATAGGAAATTATATATACTACCCACTATTAATATTCTCAAAGAAATAATTAAATCGGGAATTCTCTAACCCATCAGAATGTATTGAATACATGCTATTAATATTTTCAATACCAAATTCGTGACAACAACTTCCTACTGCTTTGGGAGGTATTAAAAGTCAGCAATTTTCTTACTCAATTACGGGCTATTCAGACTTTTTTTACACTTCTGTACCAGTATCGATTTGATCTCATAGGCAGAGATTGCTTTAAGTGCCGCTAAGTATGGTTATACGTGGTTACGTTGGAGGTTTATCTCTATGCGCCTACTTATGGCCTGAAAAATGCTCGAAAAACTTCTAATAGGTATACAGAGTTTATTGCGTGGTTCTAGGCTTCTGCACCAATTCCTTCTGAGGTTTTCGCGCCATTGGGTACTACTTGATTGTACTATCCTTAAACAGTAGCTCGAGAAAGAATCATTCCATTCAGCCTTGGTGCTTAGGTGTAACCTTGTACTTCTTGATGAAGTAATGCTGCCTCTTTCGAGAAGAGAAAAAGGTATTACACCACTTAACTCTTTCATCGGCTGGGATAAGATTATCTCAACTATGTTACATCCTTCTGCTGTTATTTTGTTTTTGCTTCGCTACCTGACCGATTACTAGATTAAGTTGTGTGAGCTCAAGCATGACTTCAAGTGCTGCCGTCGGACAAGTGGTAGGTAGTAGGAGTCCTACCAAAGTCTGCGAAGCTTTTGAGGCCCAAGTCACCGCCCCATACTTTGACTATCGGTCGCCCGGTCATCGTGTACAACCACTTAATAACCCTTTGCTTGCAGCCCAGGAGTTTATCAGCTGGTCGATTGCACACCATTAGTGCTTTAGTCGCTTTGACCATTCCCAGGGACTCATGCTGTTTCTACCGCAGAATGGAATCCATTGTGAGACCAAGATGTTTGACCACGTTGGTCATCTCTACCTCTCTGCCCAAAAGAGTAAGGTTCCTGGGACGGGCAATGGCCTAGGTCTCGTGAACTGGAAGATGACTCAACCCCGCTGTACCATCCATTAGCCAGGTTTAAACCCATTTGTACAAAGTCGCATAGTTTCCTCGAATTTGCTTTTGGCTATAATAACAATGTCATCTGTGTATCCTTGACAGCAGATGCCATTGTCAGTTAGCAAAACTTGTAGGTCGTCCACGATAAAGCTCCATAACAGGGGGGATAATAGTCCACTCTGTGGGCAACCTCTTGTAGTGCCGAGACGAATCCTGGTATCACCTACTGTAGTTTCAGTTATTCTGGGGCGCAGTACGGCTTCTATCCATCTCCTTTTCTCCAGTGCTCTAGCTCCGCTCTTATGAGACGTGTTGTCAAGGTTTCGATGTCTCGAAAGGCGCATAACATTACTTATCTTCTTCCAGCGAAGTCTGCATCTCCGAAGTTAGCTTCGTTGATCAGCCTGATCTGTAAACATGCTGGTTCACATGTAGACATATATTTTAGTTAAAAGGAAGTTAGACTAATTAGCCAGAAAGATTTCGACAGTGAGTAGACCTTCCTCCCTACCTTGGGTATAAGGATTTTCTTCGCGGTGCAGAGGTCACGTTTTCACAGAATTTCGTTAAGTTTGAACTCCCTGGTTTGCAGACCTAATATCCATGTTATAAGAGATTAGATTGCATTTATATTTCTCCCAAATCCGCGTACGTTTCGCCTTTTTAAAGAGCCTACTTATCTTTTTACATTCTCCTTAGCGTATCTCGGAAGGTATCTCTGTTTGCGTTTCGGGGATTACGTTTGGAAGGGTGTTGCTTGACATCTACCTTCATCAATATTGTTTCTGATTACTATACAAATTTTAGGTATCTTGCTAGAGAAATCCCAGGTGCGTCCATCTTGAGACCTCTGACCTTTACTTTGAAGACCGATGATTCTTAGATCAGCAGGATGCCCAGATTATCCGATCTAGACTTCCTCACGCGCGAACGGTCACGGATTTGCCACCTTTGCGTTTCTTCGCCGCAGGGGATCTCTGGATCTGTTTCTCGCTAGTACCTCAGCCACCTCAGGAGTCTTCCCCTCCCGAAGGTACCTCAGGTAATAATTTAAGTTAGCATCGCTCATACCCATCCTGCGAGGGTCAACAAGGGAGAGAGAGTGATGGCAATCGGCCCCCTTTCACCTTTTTCTCCTCTTTCTGCGATCTTTTTCGGTATCTGTTAGATGCGACTTTTTTTTCCCAAAAGCCATAAGCGCTTCCATCGGTAGAAAAATTTTGAATAAAGTATCATGGACGTATTGCCAGTAAAAAACCATATAATTCCATGGGTAACCGACAAAAGTGTATAGCTTCCGCAAATGACAATCATATTTTTCCGCTCTTTTCACATTACGCTTCAGTAAGGTTTGCCTGGAGGATTTTCGCAAATGACAAAATTATCTGATTACCATTCGCTTGGGAGTGGCTAGAAACGATTCCTTCACATATGGCTCAAGCAGCTCACAACTTTCGGGTTTAATTCAAGTATCCTCTGGGTAGCCAAACAACAGGGTTTTTATGAAAAAGCATAAAAAGTCTCGGATGAGAGACCCCCCTTTTGATGGCGACCATGGCAAACGAAATAAGGATTACGATTTAAGAGCGTGCACCTGGAATGTCCGGTCCCTAAATTGCGCAGGTGCCACTGCTTAGCTTGTTGATGTACTAGTGAAAAGATGACATGACCGCCGATAATGAGATTGTTCAACATATCGCTGATTTCCGCCCACGACGGAAGAGAACGACAATGTGACCACAAACCAGAGCGATCATGTTGTGATAGACGGAAGACGCGTCTCCAGTGTTTTAGACGTGCGTATCCTCTGTGGTCCTAACGTTGATTCGGACCACTATCTTGTTGCAGCCAAGATTCGCACCGGCCTCTGTGCAGCAAAAAACACGTGTCAAGAAACAAGGATGGTTCGAGGTTGAGAAGCTGCAATCACAACAGATAGCCGAACGATATTCAAGAGAACACCTGACGAGGAGTGCCGTGGCGCAGCGGATATAAAAAAGACTGCCTACCTCGCACTGTTACGATCGACCACAGCACGTGCGGATGAAATAGATACTGAGAGTTGAAGAAGCAAGTGAGACGCATTTGCAGACAGAGAAAGAGAAAAGCAGAAATGCGTGAGTATGAAGACAAGCTGGCCGACAGGGGTAATGCTCAAAAATTCCACGAAAAAATGCTGCGGCTAACAGAAGGTTTCAATTCATAAAAATGGAGACCCTACAATCTGTGTCAACTATTGTGGGATAAGCCACCTCAACATCGCGTATAAGGTTCTATCGAGCGTATTGTGTGAAAGATTAAAGCCCACCATCAACAAACTAATTGGACGTTATCAGACTCTTCGTCGATTTCAAAGTTGCTTTCGACAACACGAAAAGGAACTGCCTTTATGCCGCAATGTCTGAATTTGGTAGCCCCCTAAAACTAATATGGTTGTGTAAATTGACGTTGAGCAACAATAAAAGCTCCGTCAGCATCGAGAAGGACCTCTCCGAGCCGTTCGATACCAAACGAGGCTTCAGATATGGCGACTCTCTTTCGTGTGACTTCTTCAACCTTTTTCTGGAGAAAGTAATTTGAGCTGCAAAACTAAACTGAGAAGGTACCATCTTCTACAAAAGTGTACAAATGCTAGCGTCTGCTGATGAAATTGATATTGATCTTAACAACCCCGCCGTTAGTTTTGCTTTCTCCAGAATGAATAAGACAGCGAAGCGAATCGGTATGGTGGGGAACGAGGGCAAGACGAAATATCTCCTATACAAATAAATTGTCGTCGCACTCGCGTCAAGGCACCCACGTCACTTTTGATAGTCATAACTTCGAAGTTGTAGATAATTTCTTCTATCTTGAAACCAGCATCAGCACCAACAACAACGTCATCCTCGAAATCCAACGCAGAATACCTTTTGCCAACAGGTGCTACTTCGAACTAATTAAGCAATTGAAAAGTAAAGCCCTCTCTCGACGAACAAAAACAAAACTATATACATAAGTCACTCATTATTCCTGTCCTGCTATATGGTGATGACAACATTTGATGAGTCGACGTTGCGACTTTTCGAGAGAAAAGTTCTGCGAAAGATTTACGGTCCTTTGCGCATTGCCCACGGCGAATATCGTATTCGATGCAACGATGAGCTGTATAAGATAGCAGCGAATTAAAAGACAGCGGCTATGCTGGCTAAGTCATGTAATATATTTTTACAACATTAATATGTATATGTACTACAACATTAATTTTATAGAAATAATTTTAAATTCCTTTTTTTATTGATTGTACTATAATATATTAAAGCTATTCTATTTTTTGTTGTTTCATACAATAGTCATGCCACTTTTCAAGTAAATGGCTGATTAGAACTTAAGACAATTGCATTGAAAAAGTAGTTCTGAGAAAAATGTGATTAAAGTTTCATCGCTTGCTCAAACGACACTAAAACGGTATAACTTCGGAAATAATTGAAATATCTAAATTATAGAATTGTGGATCTTTTTTTTTTAATTTCTAGATTAGAATACCCCCTCAAGTACGCTAAAACATTTTGAGAAAAATTGAGACAAATTTTGAACAGCCTAACAATAATAAAATATGTTAATTCCTTGATTTTCATCGAGATGGAGCTTAAATAATTTCCTGAAAATAAACTATTGAAAAACAAAAGGTGGAAATTTTCGTAATGTTTTAAGAAATAAATTTATGTTCCAACATTTGCATTCCAGTTGTCTTAAAAAATGCCGTTCATTACACTTTTGTCTGGTTATTAAGATCTTTTTAAATTACTGATACTATCAACTTCTTCAACGGAGATATTCAAAGCACTATAACTTCATAATTTCTTGACGAAAAATTAATTCTAACCTACTGAATCGCCAATTTTAGATATAATTGAACGTCATTGTTTTCCATATTCTTTTGTTTCATTTTACGACCTTTCTTTTCTTCCACAAATTTTTTATACTGTTATAGTCCCTACGATTTTCTACATATGTGTTCCAAAGTAAACAGGACCTTTAGAAAAAAAACAGAACTAAAGTTTTTTTCGGCAAAATCTTCTGCTTCTATACAGCTTTTTATGATCACAGATTTTGATTGGGCCACATGTTGATCCCCATTTATGTCCTCACGACCACTTTGAAAACGTTGAAACCATTTGTGCACTCTGCTACGGGATAGGCAATCATCGCCAAAAACTTCTTTCATCAATTGAAACGTTTCGGTAACCGCCAGTCGTTTCTTCTCTTCGCTACGTGGCGCCAATTGGATATTCCAAGCGAAGCCAGGTCCTTCTCCACTTGGTCCTTCCAACGGAGTGGAGGTCTTCCTCTTCCTCTGCTTCCCGCGGCGGGTACTGCGTCGAATACTTTCAGAGCTGGAGTGTTTTCATCCATCCGGTCAACATGACCTAGCCAGCGTAGCCGCTGTCTTTTAATTCGCTGAACTATGTCAATGTCGTCGTATATCTCGTACAGCTCATCGTTCCATCGAATGCGATATTCGCCGTGGCCAACGCGCAAAGGACCACAAATCTTTCGCAGAACCTTTCTCTCGAAAACTCGCAAAGTCGACTCATCCGTTGTTGTCATCGTCCAAGACTCTGCACCATATAGCAGGACGGGAATTATGAGTGACTTATAGAGTTTGGTTTTTGTTTGTCGAGAGAGGACTTTGCTTCTCAATTGCCTACTTAGTCCAAAGTAGCACCTGTTGGCAAGAGTTATCCTGCGTTGGATTTCTAGGCTGACATTATTGGTGGTGTTTACGCTGGTTCCAAGATAGACGAAATTATCTACAACTTCAAAGTTATGACTGTCAACAGTGACGTGAGTGCCAAGTCGCGAGTGCGACGACTGTTTGTTTGATGACAGGAGATATTTCGTCTTGCCCTCGTTCACTGCCAGACCCATTTCTTTTGCTTCCTTGTCCAGTCTGGAGAAAGCAGAACTAACGGCGCGGGTGTTGAGGCCGATGATATCAATATCATCGGCATACGCCAGCAGTTGTACACTCTTATAGAAGATGGTACCTTCTCTGTTGAGTTCTGCAGCTCGAACTATTTTCTCCAGAAGCAGGTTGAAAAAGTCGCACGATAGGGAATCGCCTTGTCTGAAACCTCGTTTGGTATCGAACGGCTCGGAGAGGTCCTTCCCGATTCTGACGGAGCTTTTCGTGTTGGTCAACGTCAGCTTACACAGCCGTATTAGTTTTGCGGGGATACCAAATTCAGACATCGCGGCATAAAGGCAGCTCCTTCTCGTGCTGTCGAAAGCAGCTTTAAAATCGACGAAGAGGTGGTGTGTGTCGATTCTCCTTTCACGGGTCTTTTCCAAGATTAGGCGCATCGTGAATATCTGGTCGGTTGTTAATTTACCAGGTCTAAAGCCACACTGATAAGGTCCAATCAGTTTGTTGACGGTGGGCTTTAATCTTTCACACAATACGCTCGACAGAACCTTATATGCGATGTTGAGGAGGCTAATCCCACGGTAGTTGGCGCAGATTGTGGGGTCTCCTTTTTTATGGATTGGGCATAGCACACTTAAATTCCAATCGTTGGGCATACTTTCGTCCGACCATATTTTACAAAGAAGCTGATGCATGCACCTTATCAGCTCTTCGCCGCCGTGTTTGAATAGCTCGGCCGGCAATCCATCGGCCCCTGCCGTTGTTTTTCAGACGGGCAATTGCTATTCGAACTTCTTCATGGTCGGGCAATGGAACGTCTGCTCCATCGTCATCGATTGGGGTATCGGGCTCGCTTTCTCCTGGTGCTGTGCGTGCACTGCCATTCAGCAGGCTGGAGAAGTGTTCCCTCCATAATTTAAGTATGCTCTGGGCATCGGTGGCTAGATCACCTTGGGGGTTCTACAAGAGTATGCTCCGGTCTTGAAACCTTCTGCAAGCCGCCGCATCTTTTCGTAGAATTTTCGAGCATTACCCCTGTCGGCCAGCTTATCAAGCTCTTCGTACTCACGCATTTCGGCCTCTTTCTTTTTCTGTCTACAAATGCGTCTCGCTTCCCTCTTCAACTCTCGGTATCTATCCCATCCCGCACGTGTTGTGGTCGATCGTAACGTTGCGAGGTAGGCAGCCTGTTTTCTCTCCGCTGCAACACGGCACTCCTCGTCGTACCAGCTGTTCTTTTGCGCTTTCCGAAAACCAGTGGTTTCGGTTGCAGCTGTACGTAAGGAGTTTGAAATGCCGTCCCACAGTTCCCTTATACCGAGTTGTTGACGAGTGCTCTCAGAGAGCAGGAGTGCAAGCCGAGTAGAAAAACGTTCGGCTGTCTGTTGTGATTGCAGCTTCTCGACGTCGAACCTTCCTTGTGTTTGTTGGCGTGCGTTTTTTGCTGCACAGAGGCGGGTGCGAATCTTGGCTGCAACAATATAGTGGTCCGAGTCGATGTTAGGACCTCGGAGCGCACGCACATCTAAAACACTGGAGACGTGTCTTCCGTCTATCACAACATGATCGATCTGGTTGGTGGTTTTTCGATCCGGAGACAGCCAAGTAGCTTGATGTATCTTCTTATGCTGGAATCTAGTACTACAGATAACCATATTTCGGGCCCCGGCGAAGTCGATCAGCCTCAACCCATTTGGGGATGTTTCCTCGTGGAGGCTGAATTTACCGACCGTAGTGCCAAAGATACCTTCTTTGCCCACCCTGGCATTGAAGTCGCCAAGGACGATTTTGACATAGTGGCGGGGGCATCTCTCATAAGTGCGCTCCAAGCACTCATAAAAGGCATCTTTGGTCACATCGTCCTTCTCTTCCGTCGGGGCGTGGGCGCAAATCAGCGATATGTTGAAGAACCTCGCTTTGATGCGGATTGTGGCTAGACGTTCATTCTCCGGAGTGAATGAAAGTACTCGGCGACGGAGTCTCTCTCCCACCACGAATCCAACACCAAACTTGCGCTCCTTTATATGGCCACTGTAGTAAATGTCACAAGGACCTACTCGTCTCTGTCCTTGTCCCGTCCATCGCATTTCTTGGACGGCGGTGATGTCAGCCTTTATCTTTACGAGGACATCTACCAGCTGGGCAGCGGCACCTTCCCAATTAAGGGACCGGACATTCCAGGTGCACGCCCTCAAATCATAGTCCTTATTTCGTTTGCCATGGTCGTCATCAAAAGGGGGTCTCTCATCCGAGGCTGTTTAAACTTTTGCATTGGGGGTGTTTTTTTACGTGGCGGGTCCCAAACCCAGCGCACAACCCTATGCAGGGGGGTGTTTCGCCTTCTCACTTTAGCTCGCCTTCAAACGGATGTTCTTAAGCTACCCAGAGGATACTTGGGCAAAGACCGGAAGTCGTGAGCTGCTTGAGTCATATGTAAAAGAATCGTTTCTGGCCACTCCCAAGTGAATGGCGATCAGAGAACTTTCCTCACTCGCGTGAACTTCTACACATGACCCCATCCTCCACACATGACCCCATCCTCCATCGGTAAAAGTTTTACCAATTCTAAAACCAAATTCAATGTTGGCTCTTTGTTCGAAGCTCATTTTCGCACCGATAACACAAACATACTGGCACTTAAAACGCAATAACTTCACTTCCAATCAATGAAATTGTCTCACTGGACAATCGATAAAGATAGCAGATTATAACGCACCAGTCGACATATAGATGGCGCCACCAGGGGGCGCTATATTCAAAAAGTCCTGTTTACTTTGGAATGCACCTTGTGTCATGGAGATTGAACCTGGAGCCAAATATAGAAATCAGGTTGAATTTATTTTTCATCAACATTAATTATCCGATGGTTTATGGTCTAATTATAAATTACTTTTGATATTTCTTCAAAAGTAAAATGTTAAAATATGTAGAACCTTTTATTTGAAGGACAATATCAAAAGCGATTTAAAGCAACCGCTAATGTAATATATTATGTGTGTATATTGAAATACTTCTTAATTCTGCCCTGTATATATATTAAAATAATTTTGACGTCTAACTCTAAATATTTTTTATGTTAATTTCAAATATTAGTCGAAATTATTGCTTTAAAAAATATTGATAATAATTGCATACAATTTACTTTATCTATAGGATAAAATGTCAAAACTTATCGACACGAATTATGAGGACGGTTTGCTGTTATCTGGATACCATAAAAAATTGAATACAATGAAAAAAAAGTTTTTTGTATTGTACAGAGATACTACCCAAGAGGGCGCTCGGTTGGAATATTTTGATAGCATGAGAAAGTTTAAGTCTGGCTTAGCTCCCAAACGTGTGGTAAAATTAGAGAACTGCTTTAATATTAATCGGAGATTAGATACAAAGCATGACTATGTAATAGCACTTGCATCGAAAGACGGTGGCTTCGGCATGGTTTTAGAAACTGAAGCTGAAATGTTAAAGTGGCTGCAAGCGTTGCTTTCGCTTCAACGTAGTATTACGAATAAAGCTGATATTTTAATTCCTAAATTTGGTAAGTAACACAAGTTAAGCGTTTATTTATTTATCTTATTACAAGACTCAGGTAATTCGAATCCAACAAGTCGAACATTGTGAATAAAAATATGTTAAGGTTAAAAAATTGTCTTAGAACTTCTTTTTTGGTGGCTAAGTTAAACCAAGTTTATTACATTTCGCCTGGTCATTCCAACGTAGAAGAGGCCTCTCTTCCTCTACAACAGTTTCGCGACCGAACCAAGTTTATAACTAAGTTTTAATTGAAAGTTGTCAGAAAAAGACATCACTGACAAAAGCAGCACGCACAGTTCCTCTTGGTAGCGACGACGCTGCTACAACCAAAGATTTTTTGAGATTTTACGTAGTAGTCGATGCTCTATGCCGATCACAACTGACAATGTGTTGAAAGAGTATAAAAAGAGGTCTCATTTCAAGGCTTTGTGATATCTCTATTTTTCTCTATCATAACTTTTTGGAAAACATTTTGACATATACATACATATATACATTGAACTAAAAAAAAAACTTGTACAGAGAGATGTTTTGATTTTGGAAGTGTCTTTCTCTTAAACTATTTCAGCTGTTAAGATGTAATCAAAAGTGAAAATATGCGAATATTATGTATTTTCCTTATTTTTATAAAAGTTTTAACAATAAATCAATTTTGATGTTAACTATAACAAAAAACTTAAGATATCTTATTCGAATAGCAAAAAAAAAAAAAAAAATTGCACTTACTTTGGCATTACTTTGAATGCCGTTATCAAGTAAGGACCTTTATTTTTGACTGGTAATATTTGCGTATGGTCAAACTGTATTTTTTGTAGTTTTTGAAGAAAAAATGGTCAAATATTGATATGAAATATTTTCTAAGAAACTCATAATATTGTTCAAAAAGACTGGCGAGGTTAGAAGTCTTGATGATAGTGGAACGTCTGAAAAAAATTATATGCCCAGGCTTAAAGCAAAGTTTCTCAGAGTATCAAGGAATTCCCTAAAATATCCACACTGTTTCGACCTTCTTGCTCTCACCTTATTTTAGACGTCGACTAAACATCTGCATTTTTAAGCACTCAAAACATGGATATGTTGGGTCATCCATCGTTTAGATTTGACCCCGAATCTTTTTATTCCTGTACGTAGAAAATAAACTAAGAGGTCAACGGTTTGCAAAACCTGAAAATGCGCTCAGAACGCAAATTTGGGGCTTAAGATAATCTTGACAATTTATGTTACAGTTACCGAGTAAAATTTTGCATAAACATCCTTATGTAAAAATTTTTGGAAACCAAAGGTTTCATTTTAAATCGTTTTCTAAAGCATGCAATTTTTTCCCCAGTTTAATGCTATTATTATTTTATTTTGTTTAATTTTTTTTTAATGTTGAATGTACGGTCAAAGTGCACGATCAACAGTTGGGTGCGCTCCTTAAATTATTTTAATTAACGCGTAATCCAGCCTGTGAAAATTTGCAGACAGATTCGCCGGACGTCCTCGACATCGTTGACATCACGTGGTACATCAATTAAATGCATTAATATTTGAAACCCATAAAAAATTTAACACAAAATCATAAAATTTTAAAACAATAACAAAAAATATATATATATACATATTAGGGGTGTCCTTATTGTCAAACATCAGTTTTCTATATATTCCCGGCCAGAAATCGGTTCCTTTATGTATTTAGATAAAACGGTAAAAGTTTGGGGTCAATGCGATAACATTTAGTGGACCCGGAAGCCAGCTGAAAAATTCAATAGGTCAGTATGGGCAAATATCAATGTTCATACATTCGCCTTATATTAGACGCAGTTTTTATAGCATATTTAACAAAACATATATGTATACAAAAATAATTATTCCATTTTTGTATTCTTATTCGGTAATAACATTTAAAGTAATTGTGATAATTTTTCGTATTTAAAAAAAAAGGCATGCAACACAAGCTGGATATTTTGCAAATTTACCGAAATTTGTTTCTACGCGCTGTTTGTAGGCAAACAAATTTCCTGAGAAAAAGTGAACTGTGTGGCGACAATAAGTCGTTCAGAAAATAAAATAGTAATTGCTCATAACGGGACATTTCTGCTGTGAAATATTTCCAAAAGCATGCAAAAGGTTCTTGTGCATATTGTGATTTTAATAAGTAAATATAATTGTAAGCGTTCACAAGCAAGAAATAACAATTATTTTGAAGAATAATTATTTGGTTTAATAAATACTTTAAAATTGTTTGAATTTCGGTGGGCGGTTGTGTTTAAAGTGTAAAAAGTGAGGTATATAAAATAAACTAACATGTCTAGTTTAGCAACACGAATGTCAGTTGCCAATTTAAGAAAAGTTAGTTTGATTGGATACACAATGCATCAAATTACAGGTGCAAAACTTCCATCTAATCAGCAGGTTTCAGAAGTTTTGTTGTACAATATGAGATTTGTAGATCTTTCAGCAAAGAAAAGCGCAAAACTTGTTACCAAAGCAGCACAAATATTTTGGCAACAAACACGAATACCGATAAGATAAGAAGATAAATGTGTTGAGAAGTTATTGAAACTGTACGAAAGTTGGAAAAAAATCCTGAAAACAGTTCCAGAAAAGAGATCCAATTCACAGGAAGAAGTCGTTGATATGTTTGTTGGAAGTTTGGATGATTTATTTGACATGGCCACCGCTAATGCGCTTGAATGAAGTTAGTAGAAGATAAGAAATTTCTTGAAATGCAACGTCAAAAAGGACGGCCAGGTTGCATGATGGGTGTTGATAAGTTTTGTACGATCGTGAAGTGCGAGCACAAGAAAGACAGGAGAAAGCAGCATTACGAAAAAGGCGGTATGAAGAAAAAAATTCTGATTGTTCTAATATAATCGAGGAAAGCAATGAAAATGATATAGTACTTGTGGAAGCTGGAAATGAAAATGTAGTAATTCCGTTGGAAAAAAAATTGTTTGCAAACTGAGTGTAAAAAGCGACGAGGCACTAAAAGTATCAACACCACGATTGTTAGCAGCATTAGACAATGCCAAAGTGTCAGATGGCATGGCCGTACATATTTTAGTAGCCGCTGCTGAAGCATTGGGTCATTGTGTGGAAGAACTTGTTATTAATAGATCAACAATTCATCGTATGCGTCAACAAAATCGGTCTGCAGAATTCAAAGATATTTCTACTGAATTTAAAGAAAATGTGAGTTCCCTATAGTTGACAATGCACTTTTATTAATGTTAATTTATTCAAACATTTAACAAGGCCAATGCAAATGGAGCACTAGTTGTTCATTTTGAAGGGAAGTTCATGACAGATATAAAAGGTCGTAGTAAAGTGGAAAGAATTGCTGTTTTAATTAGCCACGATGGAACATCGATATTTCTTGGAGCACCAAAGATACAGTCGTCGACTGGTGCAAATATTGCTGAAACTGTTTATCAGAGATTAGTCGATTGGAACATTGTTGAACTTGTTAAAGGCATATCTTATGATACAACTGCTGTCAATACTGGTGTTAAAAATGGAGCCGCAGTCCTTTTGGAAAAAAAACTTCAACGCAATCTGATGCATCTACCATGCCGTCATCATATGTACGAAATTATTTTGCGCAACGTTTTTGAATCAAAGATGATGTCAAACTCAGCTCCAGAAATACTCTTGTTTGAACGATTTGTGAAGGCCTGGCCAAACCTTAAGAAAACCTTGTTTAAAACTAGTGTTGATGATAAATTTGTGGCATCAAAAATTAGCCAAGTGGAACAGGACGCTCTTGTAAGCTTCTTGCACGTCCAATTAAAAAAATCGCATAGCCGCGATGACTACAAAGAAATGCTACAACTTACTTTAACTTTCCTTGGTGCAGATTGCTTTAATTTATGTGCTCCAGGTGCAACCAGCAACGCACGGTGGATGGCAAAAGCAATCTATTGTCTCAAAATATATTTATTACGTGATCAGTTTAAACTTACAACCAGGGAATTGAGTGGCATCCGCGATATTTGTATTTTCATTGTTAAAATGTACATCAAAAGTTGGTTTGGAAGTACAAATGCGAATTCAGCACCTAATCAAGATATTTTCTTTATTAAAGACGCTCTAAATTATACAGATACAGATCAACAATTTCAGAAGCTATTATTAAAAAAATGTCTAACCACTTATGGTACATCGCCGAAGAAACAGTAGCGTTATCATTTTTTGACTTATCAGTTACCCACGCAGAAAAACGTAAAATGATAAAACAATTAAAAAGCAAGGAACCAGTTGTTCATTTAAAAAATAGCCGAAGCCACTCAAAATTGACAGATTTTCGAACTTACGAACTTAGCGATTTTGTTTCAGAAAAGACAAATTTTTTTTTCAATAATTTTGGGTTATCATCAGCCTTTTTGGGCGTGGATCCATCCCAATGGGAAAATAATTCAAATTTCGAAAATAATTGGTCTTTTTGCCACAACTTACAAGTTGTTAATGATCCCGCTGAAAGAGGAATAAAATTTTTGCAAGACTACAACAAAATTTTAACTAATGATGAAGAGGAAAAGCAGTTGGTACTCCAAATTGTTGAATCGTATCGCAAAAAATACAAATCATACAAAAAAATTGATTTAATGTAAAATATAAATTTAAATATGTAATATGTATGAAAAAAAAAATAAAAATGTACAATATTTGCCCATACTGACCTATCAAATTTTTCAGGTGGCTTCCGGGCCCACTAAATGTTATCGTATTGACCCCAAATTTTAACTGTTTACTTTAAATACATAAAGGAACCAAATTCTGGCCGGGAAACTGTAATATAAACATTTTGGAATTTCCCCTTACAAATAAGGACACCCCTAATACATATATCAAAATAAAAAACAATCAGTTTCCGGACTACGATTCTCCTTCGCACATCTCAAGTAGTAATCAGTTGTTCCTGTCACACGGCAAACCAGCTGTTTACGCAGAGTTGTAGGTGGCCAGGGACACTACATTATCTGCACAGTCGGCAAATCAGTTGATAAGGCAGCTTATATCACGTAACGTAACCACATTTCATTAGATCGCGATGGACATAAAAACCCTGCCTCTTAGTGGGGGATCACCACGTAACCAATTTGGTATGTTGTTCGAAAGAATTAAAAGAGTATAAGCATTGAACAATAAGCTAAAAAATGAAAATGCGACACTTAAACTCCAAAATGAAAATTTAAGGAAATCGCTAATCAAATATACCAATGAAACGCCTTCTTCACCAAAATCGACTTTTGTAGCCGAAACAGACCAAGAAGAGCTTGAAAATTAAACAAATTGGTTATTAAAAAAGAAAAAAAGTAGGGAAAGCGAATTCTTCACCAGATGTAACGCTGAAGTCTCCGAGCCCGGCTAAAACAACAAAAGATAAAAAAGATATAAAATTAAGTCATCACCCTCCGCCAATATCAATATCAGAAAATTTTAATCAACCCTTGAAGCGTTCCTTGATAAACGCAGAAGTTAAAAATTCTTACACACTTAAGCTCATTGGTCAAATTTCATGTAAAATAAACCTTCCTAACAGTTCAGATTATAGAACACTTACAAGGAAATTAAACGAATCGCAAATTTCCTGGTACTCGTACGAGGACAAGCAATCGCGGGATATGCGCGTAGTGGTAAAAGACCTTCATCGCTCATGTGAGCCGGAAAGCATTGTCTCAGATCTTCAGAAGCAGGGTTTTAAAGTTACAAATGTCATAAATAAACTTCAATACAAAACAAAAAATCCATTAAATATGTTTATCGTATGCAGCGAATCTACAGAGAACACAAAGAAAATTTACGAAATCAAACATATTTTAAACTCTGTCGTCAAACTCGAGCCCATTAAGCCATCGAACCTTGTACCGCAGTGTAAGTCCTGTCAGGCATTCGGTCACACCAGAAATTATTGTTGTAAACCACCAAGGTGTGTGAAGTGCGCCGGAAATCACACAACTCTAAGTTGCACAAAACCTGCCGAAGTACCGCCAAAATGTTGCAACTGCAATCAGAATTACCTTGCAACTATAGGGAATGTGAAGTGGCAAAAAAACTTCAAAAATTTAGAAACGCGACCGAGAAAAATAAAGACCATCACCAACAACAAAAATGCTTAAGTGAAACCGCTTCTACTGCTCCTCAGAAGGAAGTTACTAATGTAAGTCAGCAATCTGGAAAACCCTCTTTTGCCAGCAAAACCAAAGGTTAAATTCAACGACATACGTCTGCACACCATGCAAAATCGATATCCATTAATGATATTACTTTAATTACTATAATTTCTCGTTAATTCCCGACAAGCTTAATAAGCTAGAAGAGCAAGGTAAACTTACCCACGAACGTCTTACTCAACTAGAGCGACAGCAAATTGTAAGTAAAGCGCAAAAATGAAACCGATAAAAATTATGACTTGGAATGCAAATGGCTTGCTTAAACGAAGAAAGGAATTAAAGGCATTACTTCATGTAGAAAAAATTGATATTTGTCTTATATCAGAAACCCATTATACTAATAAAACATTCGTTAAATTTAAAAACTACAAATCCTATTGCTCGATCCCTCCAAATAACAATATGAAAGGGAGGAGTGCCATAATTATCAGAGATAATATTCCCCACTACGAACAAATTATTATAAGTGTCCCAGAATTCCAAACCACGACCATATCGGTTGAGTCTAGTTTCGGGAAAATAAGTATTACCGCGATATATAGCGGTATCAAAATGGACTTGTACACGAAACTTATACTAAAACACCATGGAAAATTTATCATGGGTGGTGACTTTAACGCAAAACACTCCCAATGGGGCTCAAGAGTTACGACGCCGAAGGGA
Organism: Bactrocera zonata; assembly: GCA_037783105.1. NCBI lineage: Eukaryota > Metazoa > Arthropoda > Insecta > Diptera > Tephritidae > Bactrocera > Bactrocera zonata. The sequence continues at coordinate 113,184 of JBAWJQ010006356.1, forward strand.
AGAGAGCTGAGTAAAAGTACGTCAAGTGGACCCCTCGTTTTCCACTTGATCATCGAATTTGAATGTGAGTATTTTTTCATAAAGTAGTCACCATGAACAAATAATCCCCCGCCCAGTTTTTTTTTAATTTTAATTTTAACAACAATTTTTTTTAATTGAAAATTTTTACTACTTTTAGTTAAAAAAAATAATAATTAAAAAAGTATTGGTGATTTTTTGATAAAATTTTCAGGAGTTATAGTTCAATACATGTACTTTCAGAAAATATGCATGAATTTTAACAAATGAACATTTTAATGACTTTTCCCTCAAAAAATAAAATTATTATTTTTTCAGTATTTTGCAATAAACATTCAATTAACGAACTCCGCGAAAAAGTTTAACTGATCGCAATTAGATTAAGCAAAAAAAAAAATTTTAAGACGCGTGGTTTTAATTTTTTATTGCGCAGTAGAAGAGTTCCGTTGAACGAACAACTTGGATTCTCGTGCACCCGCTGTATATGAACACGCAAAAAATGCCCCGGGTAGAACGTGTTAAAGATGAACCGGTTAAATAAATGCTGCAATCTATTTAACAAAAAAAAAAATCATAAAAAAGTCATAAAAAACTTAGTTTTAATAACAAAATTATTGGCAATTATGTGTGCAATTCATGTGAATTGACAATTTATTTTGGTCGAAAACCTGAAATTCTTGGTGAATGCATGTCCTGAAATCAACAATCCTGAAGAGTCGAATGATGTGATCGAAGATGACGAAGAAAATGATCCCACTTTTCAATGCAAACCGGTGATAACAAATTAAAAATTGATAAGGTTAATAAATTTTTAACGGAAATTGGTGAACCTCCAGTCAAAATCAAGAGAGTCTCGAGTGATAAAGAATGTCAAAAAGTTTTAACAAATGTTGTGAGGAAATTTACAGATAATATTAACAATATAAATAACGAAATAGATCCAAAAGAGCTTTTGCTTAATAACTTTAAATATGCTTTTAATGATAAAACTAGTAGAGTTGATAAAATTCAGGTTTTGACTACGCTTCCTACAGATTGGTCGATGAAAATGATAAGAAGAGAGTTTAAAGTTTCCAAACGCATGGTGACAACAGCAAAAAAAAAATACGACAAGAACGAGGGTTCGCATTGCTGCCTAAAAGTAAAAAAGGAAAATCTTTAAACACTGAAACCCTCGATCGTATTGAAGCTTTCTATCTTTCAGATGACGTCAGCCGCCGCGTAATACCTGGTATGAAGGATTATGTTTCGGTAATTGAGAATGGGAAGAAAATCCAGAAACAAAAATGATTATTATTATATAATGTTCATGAAATACACAAAAATTTATTGACACTTATCCTGACGAAAAAATTGGAATATCAATATTTCAACAAGTCCGACCTCGAGAATGTATACCTGCCGGCAAAAGTGGGACTCTAATATGTGTGTGTGTAAAATCTATCAAAATTTTAAATTGTAATTAACTGGATTAAAAATTATTTAAAAAAAAAACGGGGATAATTTTTCCAGAAAACTCACATGACTTAATTAAAAGCTCTGTTTGCCAAGAGTTTGCATCATTGTGTTACTTTTCTGAGTGTACTAAGTGTCCAGGAGCTGAGAATATTATAAATAAATTGGAACTACTGCTCAACGATCATGAAGTAAATGAAATTACATACAGCCAATGGAAGAGTATTGATAGGTAAAAAAATTTTCAGTCAATTGTTCTTCTTTTCATTTAAAATTCATTTAAAAAATTCATTTTTAATTTTTTAGAATTGAAATCATTGAAGAAACGAGGACAAAAGAAGATTATTTTTATTTATTTAAGACAAAAATGGCCTGTATTATTAAGACATGATTTTCTTGCACGATCTCAAGCGTCATATTTTACTGACAAGAAGGAATCTGCTGAGGATGGAAAATTTATCGTTTGCCTTGATTTTTCTGAAAATTATTCATTTTCTGTTCAAAATGCCATCCAATCTCATCATTGGAATAACAGTCAGACTACAATTCATCCTTACGTTGTGTATTATAGAGAAAATGGAGAAATGAAACATATAGTATAAACTACGTCGTTATTTCGAAAAAAGTTAGTCACGACGCGAGCTCCGTTCACCTTTTTAATTTTAAACTTATTGAATTTCTAAAAAATAAATAAAGCAATAAGTATGAGTTATAGAATTAATTTAAAAATTATTTAACTTCTTTGTTTTTTATTTATAAAAAAAATATATGATTTATTATCTCTGTCATTAGTTTAAATAAAATTAACCATAAAATAACGATATTTTTAATTAAAACAGTAACTATTATTCCTTACTTATAATTACGGAGTAAATCTAAAGGTAAGTCAATGATACGCGGCAGCGCGCTATACCGGCAGCGCTAACCGCCCGTCTTAAAAAGATTTTGTTTGTTTAATCTAATTGCGATCAGTCAAATTTTTTCGCGCATTTCGTTACTTGAATGTTTATTGCAAAATACTGAAAAAAAAATATTTTTTGAGGGAGAAGTCATTAAAATGTTCATTTGTTAACTTAAAAGTTAATAAACAATATGAAAAAATAAAAATAATTAAAATTCATGCCTATTTTCTGAAAGTACAAGTATTGAACTATAACTCCTGAAAATTTTATCAAAAAATCACCAATAGTTTTTTAATTATTAATTTTTTAACTAAAAGTAGTAAAACTTTTCAAATAAAAAAAAATTGTTAAAATTGAAATTTAAAAAAACTGGGCGGGGGATTATTTGTTCATGGTTCATGGTCAAATTCGATGATCAAGTGGAAAATGAGGGGTCCACTTGACGTATTTTTACTCAGCTATTTAAAGCTGCTATGGCTACCGGATGCGACTTTATATCTATTGGCAAGCCGACTTACTGGCCTTCCGACACAAGATAACTACCTCATCTGATCGACTTTTTCATCACTCGACTAATATCTAATAAATTCATTACCATGGAAAATGGATTTTACTTAAATTCGGACCACTCGCCAGTATATCTAATCTTAAATGGCCATCTACAAGAAATCGACATACCACCTTATCTCTCTAATAGACATATGGACTGGGAGTATCTCAAAGTTATGCTCGACAAAAATATTGATCCTAAAGTAAATATAACTCTTCTTCTTCTTCTTAATTGGCATTCGCACCGCTTACGCGATTATAGCCGAGTCAACAACAGCGCGCCAGTCGTTTCTTCTTTTCGCTACGTGGCGCCAATTGGATATCCCAAGCGAAGCCAGGTCCTTCTCCACTTGGTCCTTCCAACGGAGTGGAGGTCTTCCTCTCCTTCCCCCGGCGGGTACAGCGTCGAATATTTTCAGAGCTGGACTGTTTTCGTCCATCCGGGCAACATGACCTAGCCAGCGCAGCCGCTGTCTTTTAATTCGCTGAACTATGTCAATGTCGTCGTATATCTCGTACAGCTCATCGTTCCATCGAATGCGATATTCGCCGTGGCCAACACGCAAAGGACCATAAATCTTTCGCAGAACCTTTCTCTCGAAAACTCCTAAGGTCGACTCATCGGTTGTTGTCATCCTCTAAGCCTCTGCGCCGTATAGCAGGACGGGAATTATGAGCAACTTATAGAGTTTGGTTTTTGTTCGTCGAGAGAGGACTTTACTTTTCAATTGCCTACTCAGTCCAAAGTAGCACCTGTTGGCAAGAGCAACTGGATTTCCAGGCTGACATTGTTGGCGGTGTTAATACTGGTTCATAAATAGACGAAATTATCTACAACTTCAAAGTTATGACTGTCAACAGAGACGTGAGTGGCAAGTCGCGAGTCCGACGACTGTTTGTTTGATGACAGGAGATATTTCGTCTTGCCCTCGTTCAGTGCCAGACCCATTTGTTTTGCTTCCTTGTCCAGTCTGGAGAAAGCAGAACTGACGGCGCGGGTTTTGAGGCCGATGATATCAATCTCATCGGCACACGCCAGCAGTTGATACAAGATGGCACCTTCAGCTCAAACTATTTTCTCCAGAAGCAGGTTGAAAAAGTCGCACGATAGGGAATCGCCTTGTCTGAAACCTCGTTTGGTATCGAACGGCTCGGAGAGGTCCTTCCCCATCCTGACGGAGCTGTTGGTGCTGCTCAACGTCAGTTTACACAGCCGTATTAGTTTTGCGGGGATAGCAAATTCAGACATCGCGGCATAGAGGCAGCTCCTTTTCGTGCTGTCGAAAGCAACTTTGAAATCGACTAAGAGGTGGTGTGTTTTGATTCTCCTGTCACGGGTCTTTTCTAAGATTTGGCGCATGGTGAATATCTGGTCGGTTGTTGATTTGCCAGGTCTAAAGCCACACTGATAAGGTGCAATCAGTTTGCTGACGGTGGGCTTTAATCTTTCATACGATACGCTCGATAGAACCTTATATGCGCTGTTGAGGAGGCTAATCCCACGGTAGTTGGCGCAGATTGTGGGGTCTCCTTTTTTATGGATTGGGCATAGCACACCAATCGTTGGGCATGCTTTCGTCCAACCATATTTTACAAAGAAGCTGATGCATGCTCCTTATCAGTTCTTCGCCGCCGTGTTTGAATAGCTTGGCCGGAAATCCGTCGGCCCCTGCCGCTTTGTTGTTCTACAGGCGGGTAATTGCTATTCGAACCTCTTCATGGTCGGGAAATGGAACGTCTGCACGTGTTCCCTCCATAATTTAAGTATGCTCTGGGCATCGGTGACTAAATCACCTTTGGGGGTTCTACAAGAGTATGCTTCGGCCTTGAATCCTTCTGTAAGCCGCCTTATTTTTTCGTAGGATTTTCGAGCATTACGTCTGTCGGCCAGCTTATCAAGCTCTTCATACTCACGCATTTCGGCCTCTTTTTTTTTCTTTCTGCAAATGCGTCTCGCGTCCCTCTTCAACTCTCGGTATCTATTCCATCCCGCACGTGTTGTGGTCGATCGTAACGTTGCGAGGTAGGCAGCCTGTTTTCTCTCCGCTGCGACACGGCACTCCTGGTCGTACCAGCTGTTCTTTTGCACTTTCCGAAAACCAATGGTTTCGGTTGCAGCTATACGTAATTAGTTTAAAATGCCGCCCCACAGTTCCCTTATACCGAGTTGTTGACGAGTGCTCTCAGAGAGCAGGAGTGCAAGCCGAGTAGCAAAACGTTCGGCTTTCTGTTGTGATTGCAGCTTCTCGACGTCGAACCTTCCTTGTGTTTGTTGGCGTGCGTTTTTTGCTGCACAGAGGCGGGTGCGAATTTTGGCTGCAACAATATAGTGGTCCGAGTCGATGTTAGGACCTCGGAGCGCACGCACATCTAAAACACTGGAGACGTGTCCTCCGTCTATCACAACATGATCGATCTGGTTGGTGGTTTTTCGATCCGGAGACAGCCAGGTAGCTTGATGTATCTTTTTATGCTGCAATCTAGTACTACAGATAACCATATTTCGGGCCCCGGCGAAGTCGATCAGCCTCAACCCATTTAGGGATGTTTCCTCGTGGAGGCTGAATTTACCGACCGTAGTTCCATAGATACCTTCTTTGCCCACCCTGGCGTTGAAGTCGCCAAGCACGATTTTGACATCGTGGCGGGGGCAGCGCTCATAGGTGTGCTCCAAGCGCTCATAGAAGGCATCTTTGGTCACATCGTCCTTCTCTTCCGTCGGGGCGTGGGCGCAAATCAGCGATATGTTGAAGAATCTCGCTTTGATGCGGATTGTGGCTAGACGTTCATTCACCGGAGTGAATGATAGTACTCGGCGACGGAGTCTCTCTCCAACCACGAATCCCACACCAAACTTGCGCTCCTTTATATGGCCACTGTAGTAAATGCCACAAGGACCTACTCGTTTTTGTCCTTGTCCCGTCCATCGCATTTCTTGGACGGCGGTGATGTCAGTTATTATTTTCCAGAGGACATCAACCAGCTGGTCAGCGGCACCTTCCCAATTAAGGGACCGGACATTCCAGGTGCATGCCCTCAATTCGTAGTCCTTATTTCGTTTGCCATGGTCGTCATCAAAAGGAGGGTCTCTCATCCGAGGCTGTTGTTTATTTTTCATTGGGGGTGTTTTTTACGTGGCGGGTCCCAAACCCAGCGCACAACCCTAAGTAGGGGATGTTTCGCCTTATCACTTTAGCTCGTCTTCAAACGGATGTTCTTAGGCTATCCAGAGGATACTTGGTCAAAGACCGGAAGTCGTGAGCTGCTTGAGTCATATGTAAAAGAATCGTTTCTGGCCACTCCCAAGTGAATGGCGATCAGAGAACTTTCCTCACTTGCGTGAACTTCTACACATGACTCCATCCTCCACTTCTACAAATTATTCCATCCTCCAAAAGATGTATTAGAAGATGAAGTTAATGCATTTACGAAAACTGTTTAAGAATCGGCTTGGGAAAGTACTCCTGTTCGTAAACAAAGAAATTTTTACACTAAATATCCTTCCAATGTTTTAGAACTCATAAAGAAAAAGAGAAAACTACGTAAAAAATGGCAAATCACGCGATTTCCGCAGTATAAAACAACTAAACAATTTAATTAAGATTCTCAGCACCAAAATAAAGTTATTTACGAATCAGAATATTTCTAATTATATTGAGAAATTAACGCTCAAACAAACATACGGCTTTTGGAAGGCTGTAAAAAACGCTAGGAAACTAATATTGTCGAATACACCTCTCAGAAAGCCAAAACGAATCATGAGCCAGAAGCGATGAAGAAAAAGGGAAAGCTGGAAAAATGTGGGATACATCATATACTACGTTGCAGCCGATAAAAACAGGTGCACCCCAAGGAAGTGTCGTGGGACCACTCTTATACACTTTGTTTACTAGCGACACGCCTATGCCGCCAAACTGCGCAATCGCCACATTTGCAGATGATACCTGCATCATTACGACCGGCAAAAATGAAGTTGAGTCCTCGCACAGAATGCAATCTTCACTAAATCAAATCGTAGAATGGACACAGAAATGATACATTACTTTAAACGAGTTGAAATCTATCCATATAAACTTCACTAACAAAAGTGCTATGTACATACATTCCCTCGGTGAAATATCTTGGTATGACGATGGATGCAAAGTTGGATTGAAAGGAGCATATATGTATAAAAAGAAGTTTCAGAACTAAAACTAAAATACCACAAAATAAACTGGTTGATCGGCAAGAAATTACCCTTAACAACATCAAATAAACTCCTAGTCTACAATCAAACTTTGAAATCTATTTGGACATATGGAATTCCACTATGGGGATGCGCCGCCCCGTTATACATCGAAGCGGTTCAAAGATTCCAAAACAAAGTTCTGCGAAAAATGGTAAATGTCCCGTGGTACAAACGCAATTCGGATCTGCATCGTGATCTTCATGCAAAAAAGTTACAAAATCATGTAAACAGTGAAGCCCGACAACTAGGAGAGACTAGCAATAGCAGGCGCTGACTGAAAAGAACAACGTTTAATGATCTATTACGAACCTAAGAAAATAACAAATATCATCATATTTAGTTGTTACATTTAGTTTAAAAAAGAAAATCTTGTTATTACAGTTTTAATTGTTTTACTTCATACATTGAGAAAAATATTGCTTGTTAGTTTAAATTTATCACTAGTTGCAATTTCAATGAAATGTAAAACCATCCTATCGGAGTTAAGGATGTGTTTAGCATATGTATGTATGTAGCTGTAGTACACGAAATTTTGATTAGCTCTGCTCTACTAGCGCTACCAATTTTTTGCTACCGCTACGCCAGAGCATAGTATAGCACTTTATTTAGATATAGTTTTTTTACCTAACAAACCTCAGAACACAGCAGAGCACATACTTTTACATTGATATGCTGTGGTTCCCGACAAAGTGAGAGCGGTAGCAATAGCAAAATGAAATGCTATGGGAGTAGCGCAGTTTTTCAAACGATAATCAGCGTCATCGTTCATCATTGTATATGGCGATGCAGCTACCAAAGTAATTTTCTATTGGGACCGTAATTTGTGTAGTATATATGACAAAATTTAACGTTTAACCAAATCCAGCGGACAAATATAAATAATATTTAAATAAGCTATTCTATATTTTAACTTGGTTGAACACAATTCCCAATAAGCGTGTTTTGTTTGACCAGCAAATTAAGCTATTAGCTTATTTTGTAGACTTAGCCAACATAATTATGTTGGCTTGTCATAAGCTATCATAGCTTCTATATTGAACTAGAGGCATTGCCAGTTCATCGCTTTTTTCATTCACAATAGCTAGGCTTTTTCCAAAAAAAAAAAGTAGTTTCCAATAGCGAAAAACATTATTTTGGCAGATGAAAATGTAAGCAAACCAAAATTACCAAAATTTGGATGAATATTGAGTTAAAATTAAGACAAATATGAACACTTGTTTTAAATTTTTTGTATTCTACACCTCAAATAAATAAAATAAGTATATTGGTATAGTATATTAATATTTCGTTTAAGAATTTGAAATTTCGAACTAAATTGTATATCAGCTGATTGTTCTTGTCCGCATTGCAACACAATTCATTTTAAGCGAATATATGAAATAAGCTAAATGCGTTTTATTTGTTCATGACTTAGCTATTAGCTTGTGATGGTAAAAAAAATCTATACCGCTGAAGCAAAAGTCGTTATATTAAGGATATAGGGCTAGATCTATTCGCTACTTCATGGAATGTTTAAGCAAACAAGTCCACTTTATATCATTAAAATATAATTAATATTGGTCTAAAATCCCTACATCTGGTATTGTCCGAAGTCCAAACTGATTTCATTAATATTAGGATTACACAAAATTATACTTAATAAAATATTTCCACCCAATTTTATTAAAATAACTCTCACATTGACTGATATATAGTATGTACATATGTAACATACCATAGAATAACGAAACTTATTCTATCCTTATGTAGGGAACAGGAATAATAGTAAGTAAGAGCGTGGTCGTGTTAATTTATAAAAAAAAAAAAATAATTTTATGAAACTTTCATATTTATACATACTTATATACAAGGTCTGTCTCAAAAGAAACAGGACTGTTAAAAAAAAAAAAACAAAAAATTAAAATCGTAAAAACAAATCAGCATTGTCCTTATTTTTGACTTCTGAAAACGACTTTTTTTCGGTGACTTCTGATCGTCCCAGAGGTCCTCACGACCTTCTTGGAATCGCTTAAACCACTCATGCACATTACTACGGGATAGGCACTGATCACCATAAACTTTTTTCATCATTTGAAATGTTTCAGTAAACGTTTTCCCAAGTTTAAAACAAAATTTAATATTTACTCTTTTGCTGCTGTCACTTTTTGATCGATAACACTGATTGTAGTTATCCAATTGTCTTAAAATTTTTACAAAATGTCAACAAGAGACCAAACTTTTTATTTAATATAGCCACCAATAGGTGGCGCCACCAGAAACAGTTATATTTAAAAAGTTCTGTTTCTTTTGCGACAGACCTTGTATTTAATATATCGGGGTCAATTCTGGTCACAATTTTTTCTTACGGCAACTCTAGCTCGTCGTTGTTGTTTTTAACGGAGCATCAATCCCAAATGCAAAAAGGTGGTCAGTGTCATGCGGAGACTCATTGCATGCAGGACATATATTGGATATGTCTCAGTCTATTCCGGATAAGCAGAAGTTTAACCTGCTACAGTATCCAGAACGAAGCTGCGCTAGGGTCATTCACGTTTCTCGCGACAGCCCGAGCTCTTCGTCTGCGATAGGTGGTGTTTTGACTCCAAGAACGCCATTCACTGGAAGGGAGTCGGTGAAGGTGTGGATTGTGCTCCACTGTGAATGGCGGTCAGTGCCGTTCGGAAGTTAGTTACGGTCGGCGTACTGTTCGATGTAGTCGACGTAGTTAAGGAAAGACCTCTTGATGTTCCTAAGAGGCGGTTCCGCTCCAAGCAGGTGACTGCAAGGGTGATTTCTACGAAAACATCCTAGCAGAAACTACTTGGAGAGGAGTTTATTATGCTCCTTAACTGGGAGCATAAGCCTCTCACTATGTAGGTGGTCGATGGGAGACATAAAGAGGCATCCTGTCGTGATCCGGAGTATAGTTTTCAGGATGGTCTGAAGTTTCCTCATCTGCGTAACACTGCATACAGGTGACCATATTGTGCGGCGTAACTGAGAACCGGCCGGCCTATTGCCTTGTATATTGCCAACAACGTTTCTTTGTCTTTTTCCCATGTGCTGCCGGCTAGCGACTTGGGGATTTTGTTTCGGCTCTGTACCTTGGCGATAATCGTGGTCGTATGGGCAGTGAAGGAGCATAGACTATCAATCGATACACCTAAAATCTAAGGATTATTGACAGTCAATATTAAGCTCAAGTCTATACTCCTTCGACCAGTTCGTAAAAATGGTCGCTATGGATTTGGTGGGGGAAAGTGTGAGGTTCCGTGCAGTGAGGAAACGAGAAAGGATATGTTGTTGCTAGTTTTGAACACAAGCGATCGATTCCATTGCCCGACGTCAATTTCGTACAAACATCTGCGTACGAGGTTATGAAAACCTACTCTGATGGCTGTGGCAGCTTCAAGATGTTCTTCTCAGTCTAGATGTTTCACCTCGAAATAGTACGGCTGATTGTCGACCGCTCAGGTATTTCATGGTAGTTTTCAGTCCTGGAGGAAGCGTAGTTTTATAGAGGTCGTTCTCCAACAGGGTGGTTTCTAGTTAAGGCCACGAACTATCTGGGCTTTTATGACGCTAAGTGCTGTGCACTTTTCGAAGTCAATGCTGGTGGGTAGCTGGACTCAGGTGGTGAGTTAAGGTCGGAGGTAAGTTAGCTTACTCCCGTCGAGCCAGAGATGCTTTAGCATAAGCATGTTGATTCCATCAGGGTTAATGCATTTAGAAGATTTCGATTTGTTGGTGACATTCTGAACCTCCTCATCGGTGAAAGTAAGCGGCGCGCAGTCGTTTGGCATTTTGCGCTGCCAACGGTTAACACATCGCTTGGTTTTGTCTACCTAAGGGTGCAGTGTAAATTGCCAGCTACAATAGCTCGCACACTTCTTCGGATCCGAAGAGGCATGGCCATTGAATTGAACTTCAACTCGGTCGTCATGTCTCTTCGGGTTAGACAAAGCCTAGATAGTAGCCCAAAGCTTACTCAGGCTTAAGATGGTTTACTAATCGCCGAATCTCCAAATTGAAAACGGCAAGGCGTAAGATGTCGCGCTCATTAGCTAAAGCGGCTGCTTCGGCTGGGAAGTTGGGGCGGAGTTCCGCTATTCTTCCAGCCGGGATGAAGCGTGTTGAAGGTGCTCTCTGTAAATTCTGTAAAGCCGACCAAGTTAGCTGTGTTAAAGTTAACGAAGGTGCGATTGCCCACTGAAACAAAAGGAGGTTTCTGGATCGAGATAATTATGGGCAGATGGTCTGATGCGAAAGTTAGCATAGGTCGCTGGGTTATGCTATTTATGAGACCACCACTAGCAATGGCAATATCGGGCGAGCTATTACAGGTGCCCATAACTCTGGTTCGTCATTCATTGTGCAGAATGTCGGATTGTCAATCTGTTCTACCAGCTCCAAACGATCGTTTGGCAGGCAGGAATGCCAAAGATCGTGGTGCGTATTAAAATCGCTTAGTACCAAACGGTTTTCACCACGAAGTAGCGCACATATATTCGGAAGATATCCTGTAGAGCAACATGTAACTGAGGTGATTGATGCATATATTTAATATTTTGAGCTCGACATCGCCTGACCGGATAGTTATACCCTGACATTCTAGGGTAGTATCCCTGTGGTCAATGTCTTCATCGATTAGACGATACTGCCCGGTGTTGTGCAATATGAAGGCTAGACCACCAGCAGTATCTCGCTCGCGATCCTTACGTAAAACGTTGAAACCGGCACAACTGAAAAGATCTGAGCGGCTGTTCAACTTGTTTTCTTGGACCGCAGCTATCGATACGCGTTCCCGGTTTATAAGTGCAACTATCTCCTCGATCTTACTCTGGAGTCCGTTACAGTTGAATTGAAGAATGCGGGTTTGTCGCGGGTGTCCGTAGGTGGTCCTGCGGGTGAGGGAGTGGCGTGTAGGTGGTATTTGTTACAGCTATAGAATCCGCAAGGGCGGGTGTTGCACTGCAGTGTTGCTTGGCCATGCCACTGTTGTGTTTTGTGGGGACAGGAATTGCACTTAACTGATGTGACGTTCCGACGTACGAACAGACTGTGCGAGGAACCAAGAGTTGTTGATTGGTTCTCGCACAAGTCAGAGAGTGAGCTATGTCTTGTGTTTGAGCTCCTGGGGACCGTGGAGGTCCTCTGTTGGCCACTCGGGGTGAGTGCGCGAACTATGTGCAGATTGCATAGCCGTAAAGGCTAGTGTCGCAGTATTGCGTTGGCAACATGGGGTCACGTAACTCGTGGTCCACTCCCTAAGGGTCTTAAGGTCTGAGAAGGTCTTAAGATGGCTCCATCCATTGCATGTATTACACTTGACCGAGGTGAAGTTTGGATGGAGCCTCTTAGCGCAAACACAGCAGAAAAATTTCTTCGGGCCCGGGTTGGACTCAATGTCAGCACGACGACAATAAAGATTAACCCGACGACAAACAAAGATTAACACTTATCAACCCAAACATTGTTAGATCCCCGAAAAAACAGCCCTTGGCCGGATAAAATCCGGGTCAATTCCGGTGCGTAGAACCGGCTGTGGTGAGAACTGCTAGCTCGTCGTCTGCAATGGGTGTTGGTTTGACTCAACGTACGCCATTTGAAGGTGTTAACGGCTCCACTCAAAATAGCGGTCGGTACATGTCTGAAGAGAGCTGTGCCCGAAGTCTACTCGGCCTACTGTCTGATGTCGTCGCTATAGTCATGAAAATCCCTCTTTATGTTCCTTATAGGCAATTTCTGCGAAAACATCCCATTCGAAACTACTTCGAGAGAAATTCATTATATTCCTTAAGCAAATCATACACACCTCTATGTAAATGTTCGACCGGACACATCCAAATGCATCATATTATAGTCCTATTGTGCAGTGTTCTGACACGTCTGAAGCTTCTTTGTCTGCGTTTCGCTGTATCCAGGCGACCATATCGGTGCAGCGTAATTTCAGACCGGCCGGCCTATTGCCTTGTATGTGGCCCACAACGTTACTAAATCTTTCCCTCGTGAACTGCCGTCAAATGTTGCAGCTAAAATTTCAGGATTATTAACAGTTGGAATTTCAATGTCAACGACTTTAATTTTAAGATCCAGTCTACACTCCTGGTCTGGTTGCATCAATTTGGTCAATATCGTGCAGTCATCAGCGTACGGGGTGATGGTAATACCCTTTGGTGGTTGGGAAGTTTCGAAATGTAAAAAATTAACAGTAACGAAGAGAGCGAACACCACGCTTCGGTACCCCCTTTTTAATTCTTCTCAACTTAAAGTTTTTATCTCAAAATAGTACACATGATATCCTACCGCTCAGGTAGTTCATGGACACCTCTTCATCCCCTGGAGGGAGCGTGGATTGTTCGATGTCCTTAAGTAGCGTTGTGGAGCTTTTGACTAGTCCAACGGTACGAGAATCGTCCTCTCACTGGGTGGTTTTTGGCTTAGGTCCTGAACTACCTGGGCTTTTATGACGCTAAGTGCTGTGCAGGTGCTATGCACTTTACGGAAGCCGTGCTGATGGTCTGAATGTCGGGAGTGGCAATGCCTCAAGTGTCTTCACTACTGGGGAAAGGATAAGACTCCTGAGTATCCCCGGTTTCAGTAGCGGGACCTCTCTTCTGATTTTCCACACATCGGCTATTTGAAGAGTGGTGGGTGAGCGACAGGTTAAGGACCTTGGTTAGGAAGTTTACTTCCATTGATTTAGCATCAGTATGTTTATTCCATCTGGGCCAATGGATTTGGAAGTTTTAGCTTTTTTGTCGGTAAAAGTGGTGCGCAGTATCGACATAAGGTTTAAGGATTTAAAGGCAAAAAATATATATTTGTGTTTTTTTTTTGCGGCGGCACGAGTAATATATTTTTGTTTAATTTAATTACATATTATTGTACAACTTTTGAAGTATATTAGAAAAAATTTTCAATGAAAAATATTAATGAATAAGCCTGTCACGGAGAATCTCCAGAAGCGCCTTGAAAAAAGGCGGAACATTATATATAACTCGTTACCGGATCATCTGAAACAAAAAAATTGATATGCGTTTTAAAGGTGATGTGATGGAGGAAATTAGAAAGGTTTTTTTTTCTTTGACAAAGCATATTGTAAAATTTTTCTAGAAACAAATGTGCAATTATTCATATTAGATTACGGCAATATTATAATTTTCTTAAATCATATATGAATCGGTTTAGTTTAATATAATCAACTTTAGATAATAAGAAAAAATAAAAAATATAATACATGTTTTTCGGAATGAGTAAATTAAAATTATGAAAATACTTCAATCCAAATCCATTCTTAAATTTTCTAATACATATACAAGAAATGTATATATACCTAATTCGCATTGAGGAACACCCTTTACGATTTTTTAGCTATGCTATTCTTTTAGTAATAACATTAGGATTATTGAATGTTACCAGATTAAACAAGAAGCAAAAACACGCCGAGTTTTCGAGCAAGTATGTATCTATATGAAATGGATGCGCTTTGAGGATATTTCATTTTAACAGAGGAAAGAGTTAAGGGACGCAGCATTCATTATCATTCTCTTCTTTACTGGCGTAGGCACCGCTTACGCGATTATAGCCGAGTCAACAACAGCGCGCCAGTCGCTTCTTCTCTTCGCTACTTGGCGCCAATTGGATATTCCAAGCGAAGCCAGGTCCTTCTCCACTTGGTCCTTCCAACGGAGTGGAGGTCTTTCTCTTCCTCTGCTTCCCGCGGCGGGTACTGCGTCGAATACTTTCAGAGCTGGAGTGTTTTCATCCATCCGGACAACATGACCTAGCCAGCGTAGCCGCTGTCTTTTAATTCGCTGAACTATGTCAATGTCGTCGTATATCTCGTACAGCTCATCGTTCCATCGAATGCGATATTCGCCGTGGCCAACGCGCAAAGGACCATAAATCTTTCGCAGAACTTTTCTCTCGAAAACTCTTAAGGTCGACTCATCGGTTGTTGTCATCGTCCAAGCCTCTGCACCGTATAGCAGGACGGGAATTATGAGCGACTTATAGAGTTTGGCTTTTGTTCGTCGAGAGAGGACTTTACTTTTCAATTGCCTACTCAGTCCAAAGTAGCACCTGTTGGCAAGAGTAATCCTGCGTTGGATTTCCAGGCTGACATTGTTGGTGGTGCTTACGCTGGTTCATAAATAGACGAAATTATCTACAACTTCAAAGTTATGACTGTCAACAGTGACGTGAGTGCCAAGTCGCGAGTGCGACGACTGTTTGTTTGATGACAGGAGATATTTCGTCTTGCCCTCGTTCACTGCCAGACCCATTTCTTTTGCTTCCTTATCCAGTCTGGAGAAAGCAGAACTAACGGCGTGGGTGTTGAGGCCGATGATATTGATATCATCGGCATACGCCAGCAGTTGCACACTCTTATAGAAGATGGTACCTTCTCTGTTGAGTTCTGCAGCTCAAATTATTTTCTCCAGAAGCAGGTTGAAAAAGTCGCACGATAGGGAGTCGCCTTGTCTGAAACCTCGTTTGGTATCGAACGGCTCGGAGAGGTCCTTCCCGATCCTGACGGAGCTTTGAGTATTGCTCAGCGTCAGTTTACACAGCCGTATTAGTTTTGCGGGGATACCAAATTCAGACATCGCGGCATAGAGGCAGCTCCTTTTCGTGCTGTCGAAAGCAGCTTTGAAATCGACGAAGAGGTGGTGTGTGTCGATTCTCCTTTCACGGGTCTTTTCCAAGATTTGGCGCATGGTGAATATCTGGTCGGTGGTTGATTTACCAGGTCTAAAGCCACACTGATAAGGTCCAATCAGTTTGTTGACGGTGGGCTTTAATCTTTCACACAATACGCTCGACAGAACCTTATATGCGATGTTGAGGAGACTAATCCCACGGTAGTTGGCGCAGATTGTGGGGTCTCCTTTTTTATTTAGTGGGCATAGCACACTTAAATTCCAATCGTTGGGCATGCTTTCGTCCGACCATATTTTACAAAGAAGCTGATGCATGCTCCTTACCAGTTCTTCGCCGCCGTGTTTGAATAACTCGGCCGGCAATCCATCGGCCCCTGCCGCTTTGTTGTTTTTCAGGCGGGCAATTGCTATTCGAACTTCTTCATGGTCGGGCAATGGAACGTCTGCTCCATCGTCATCGATTGGGGAATCGGGTTCGCCTTCTCCTGGTGTTATGTGTTCACTGCCATTCAGCAGGCTGGAGAAGTGTTCCCTCCATAATTTAAGTATGCTTTGGGCATCAGTGACTAGATCACCTTCGGGGGTTCTACAAGAGTATGCTCCGGTCTTGAAACCTTCTGTAAGCCGCCGCATCTTTTCGTAGAATTTTCGAGCATTACCCCTGTCGGCCAGCTTATCAAGTTCTTCGTACTCACGCATTTCGGCCTCTTTCTTTTTCTGTCTACAAATGCGTCTTGCTTCCCTCTTCAACTCTCGGTATCTATCCCATCCCGCACGTGTTGTGGTCGATCGTAACGTTGCGAGGTAGGCAGCCTGTTTTCTCTCCGCTGCGGCACGGCACTCCTCGTCGTACCAGCTGTTCTTTTGCGCTTTCCGAAAACCAATGGTTTCGGTTGCAGCTGTACGTAAGGAGTTTGAAATGCCGTCCCACAGTTCCCTTATACCGAGTTGTTGACGAGTGCTCTCAGAGAGCAGGAGTGCAAGCCGAGTAGAAAAACGTTCGGCTGTCTGTTGTGATTGCAGCTTCTCGACGTCGAACCTTCTTTGTGTTTGTTGGTGTGCGTTTTTTGCTGCACAGAGGCGGGTGCGAATTTTGGCTGCAACAATATAGTGGTCCGAGTCGATGTTAGGACCTCGGAGCGCACGCACATCTAAAACACTGGAGACGTGTCTTCCGTCTATCACAACATGATCGATCTGGTTGGTGGTTTTTCGATCCGGAGACAGCCAGGTAGCTTGATGTATCTTCTTATGCTGGAATCTAGTACTACAGATAACCATATTTCGGGCCCCGGCGAAGTCGATCAGCCTCAACCCATTTGGGGATGTTTCCTCGTGGAGGCTGAATTTACCGACCGTAGTGCCAAAGATACCTTCTTTGCCCACCCTGGCGTTGAAGTCGCCAAGCACGATTTTGACATCGTGGCGGGGGCATCTCTCATAAGTGCGCTCCAAGCACGCATAAAAGGCATCTTTGGTCACATCGTCCTTCTCTTCCGTCGGGGCGTGGGCGCAAATCAGCGATATGTTGAAGAACCTCGCTTTGATGCGGATTGTGGCTAGACGTTCATTCACCGGAGTGAATGATAGTACTCGGCGACGGAGTCTCTCTCCCACCACGAATCCAACACCGAACTTGCGCTCCTTTATATGGCCACTGTAGTAGATGTCACAAGGACCTACTCGTCTCTGTCCTTGTCCCGTCCATCGCATTTCTTGGACGGCGGTGATGTCAGCCTTTATTTTCACGAGGACATCAACCAGCTGGGCAGCGGCACCTTCCCAATTAAGGGACCGGACATTCCAGGTGCATGCCCTCAAATCGTAGTCCTTATTTCGCTTGCCATGGTCGTCATCAAAAGGGGGGTCTCTCATCCGAGGCTGTTTGGTTGTTTTCATTGGTGCGTTTTTTTACGTGGCGGGTCCCAAACCCAGCGCACAACCCTAAGTAGGGGATATTTCGCCTTCTCACTTTAGCTCGCCTTCAAACGGATGTTCTTAGGCTACCCAGAGGATACTTGGTCAGAGACCGGAAGTCGTGAGCTGCTTGAGTCATATGTAAAAGAATCGTTTCTGGCCACTCCCAAGTGAATGGCGATCAGAGAACTTTCCTCACTTGCGTGAACTTCTACACATGACTCCATCCTCCATACTCACGCTTCCAAAACATCCAGCTGTAAACACACAATATGCATCGAGACATATCTCTGCAGCTAATAAAAATACATCATAAACATATTTATCAACAACACATAAGAACTCATCGAACATATTTATGGGCAGAATATATTAACAAAACAGAACAACATCCATATTCTGCGAACATTACACCGGTCAACACGTTTTTTGGGTCTGACATCTACATGTTAAATTTTAGTTTCTCCTATGACAAAAATAAGGAAAAAAATTTTTTCCGGTTAAAGTTTGCTTTCGTAGAAATTAGAGCAATTTTTCGATTTTTAAGCAGAAATGACTGATTTTTATATTTTTTCTACAATTTCACTATAGATTATAATTAGAAAACTTTTTTTAGATACAAGAGTCGTTTTTATTCAAGATGTGTGATAAACAATAATATAAAAATGTAAAATAACAAGAAATTAATGTCTAAAAGTGAATATTTTTTGTATTACTTTTATGCTCATATGAGCTCTCTCGCATTAAACCCCAAATATAATCTCCCATCATATTCTCGTTGTAATACACTAATATTGTTGTTACAGCTATAATAAACAGGTTAACATTCACTACTGTACCTCTTACAAATAATAATACTGTTTACTTTCGGGTTAATCAAAGTCCTGCCATCTTTGATTTATGAAATAAATTAAAATATACTTATCGATGTAGATCAGCCCAAAGCAAACTTAAAGAACTAAAGATTAATATTTAAGTGTTTTTCAATGTCTAGAATCAGAATTGAAGCATGAGAACAGAAACCCCAAAAAAAATATTTTTTTTGTTGACCGGTGTTATAAATAGTTTTTAGAAAACCAATTGTACTTTAGTTTTAGTATTTTTTTTTTGTTGCGGGTAAGGGGGTAGAAAGTGGTATGTGCCACTTGCAGGTCACTAAAAACCCCCTTCTAAGGAACCGTCGCCCACCCTGAGACCGCATTTGCATTCCATTTGTAATTATTTTCATTGAAAGATTTACATCTGCACACCTGCATCCAGGTCCCGCTTTTTGCTGCGAATTTCTGGATAATCCCCCAGTTTGACGCAGATTAAATTGTCCGCGTTTATTGGGCCGATTATGTCTTCTACGGCGGCGCGTTCTCCTTGTCAGCGCATACATTCAAAGAAGGTGTGTTTAGCGTCGTCTTCTGTCGCGTCGTTGTAAAGGCATGACGGTTCTTAGACTTTTCCCATTCTGTCGAGGTCCTTTTTGAAGTATCCGTGACCGCATAACACCTAGGTTGTGTAAAAATCGACCTCTCCGAATATACGGCTTGACCATGAGTCTAGATCTTTTATAAGCCTGGCCGTCCATCTGCCGCGACTTACAGTGTCCCATCTTTGTTGTGTAATTGTTTCTTTGTTATATTGCGCACTTGTTACTATCGGATGACTTCTTTAGCTCCCACAGCTTTTTCCTTTCGTATACTAGAAGATCAATTGGGACATTTCCGCTTATAACTAGTATAGCATTGCCGGACTCTGTTCGGTAGCTGATGCAACTCTGAGGGCTGCGGTGCGGTGCACTCTGGCCACTACCTTACGCCGGATTTCCTTTTTAAGCACGTCTGCCCATATCTCAGCTCCGTATAGTAAAACGTTGGTTGATGTCAACATTAGGAGCTTTCTCTTTTCTTGGCTGGGGCTTCCTATGTTCCTATGTTGGCCATTAGTCGTCTTAGTTGAGAGGTGATCTTCGCTACCTTTCCTGCGGCGTGCTGGATTTGCACCCAGAAGGTTAGGGGTCCAGTCTTACACCTTGGTAGTTTACTGCTTTTTGTGTCCTAAGAATATCCGTTGCAGGCGTTGTACATGAAGTAGTACTGTCGGGCGCTCTGCAGTAATTATTTTGTGGATTTCTGCTGGGATCCCGTCCGGGCCTTGATTACTAGCCCTTATTTCGTGTTTGGTAAATAGTGCGTTCACGATGTGATCCATTTTGGCAGCGGTTAAGTCAGGTGGCTTTGCTCGAGCTTCTTCATCACTATTTTATACCCGAGTCCCCAGGGGTTTCTGTTTGTATCATCGCCTAGCTCCACCCACTTTTTCTTTTTGCTGTCGTCGATGGCGTGCTTCAGCTCCTTTTTTGCTGCTTTATATTGCTCGGCCTCTTGGGTTGCGGCTCCTCTGCGCCTGGATCTCGTGTAGGATCTGCGAAGGCGGAGGCATGTGCGTTTGATTTGGGCGATATTTTTAGTCCACCAGTAAGCTGCTGCTTTATGTTTGCTGTGAGAAGCCTTGGGCATTGCTTTTTTACAGGCTCTTGTTATATTAAGCATTGTTTGCTCGACAGTTTTTCTTGCAAATATGGGGGAGTTGCTAGATGGGTTCTGGTCGTCTATTGCGGAGATTAATTTCGAGGTATCTAGTTTCGCAATGTTCCACTTTCGTGTTCCAGTTTTTTTTCTGTGCTGGTTAGCGTTTGTTCCAGTGTCCATTATAAATAAAATATGTATAGTGATGATCGCTGCCAGTGTAATCCTTTCTAAATCTTTATTTATCATGTCATGCGTTCTGTTGATAGTAATATAGTAATGTCTGGTGTAGTTTCCTCGCATCCCGGTCTTCTAAACGTGGTTGCATTTCCCGTATTGAGCACTATTAGACCTAGCGGAGCAGCCATTTCTAGAATGCGCTTTCCTTTCGAGCCTCTCTGAGACTCTGGAATTTAGGTCTCTGGCGATAATCAATTGACCTTCTATAGTCCTGGCTGTGTCCTCTATATTGTCGAGCTTTCCTTGGAATTCCTGTATACTGTCGCTTGGCGTCAAGTAGCAACTAATTACTGTAAAAAGGTCGCATTTGGTCCAGACTAAACCGTTGCCTTTCCCATTTTTTACAGTGATGGCGTTACTCCCTGGTGGTAACCATATAGCGGCAGTTGTTGAGCTGCTATTTTCTACCCAGGTACCTCCCTCTTTCTTTTTATATTGCTCGCTTATGATGATTATGTTAAAGTTGCTCTCCATCACCATTTGCGAGAGTAGTGCGTCAGCAGTCTTGCTTCTTTGTATGTTGGTCTGTAGGATATTCATTTGCTGCGGTAGTTCCTATATACTGTACATTTTGCGGAGCCCCGGATATGATCGACTTTTTCGTGTTTAGCCTTAGTGTTGTTAGGCTTGTCGCACTCTTTCAATTTATGACCTGGTTGGCCGCATTTTATGCAAGCACCTAGTTCTCTTCTATCCGGCCCTTAGCAGTCCCAGGTTAAGTGCCCTTGTCAAAAGCAGCGGAAGCATTTTAATACGTGCCTGTCTGCTTCTTTAAGATCTCCCTTGCTACGGATATTCTTGTGGACTTCGGCGTAGCTACTACCTTCTGCTGACTTTATGACAACGGCCTCTGTTTATCGTTTACGTCTATTGTTTTCTTTCTGACTTGAAGCCATGTTCCTGACTTGTTGCCTCTCTTTTGCGTTTTTAGGTACTTCCTTCGTTTGAATGGAAATTTCTGACTTTTTTAGGCAAAACTTTTTGACTGTCCGTCGTTTTCGTATTGTTTAGTGCAGCAGTGTTCACTTCACCTTGCTCTTTTGCTTACCACTTGCTTACCACTTTAATTTCTTTAAATAAAAACCACTCGGTTAACTTATTAAAATAACTCCACTACGGTTTTAATGACAATTAAATTATTTACAATATTTGGTAGATGAGTTCAAAGGTTCTTTGCACAATATTGCCGGAACTACGGTAATTTTAATTATTCTTTAATATTAAAAATAAGATGTGCGGATATCGAAAGGCGCGAGGTCACAGCGGCGATGTGTAAGCGTTATCTATGGCGTAAGCTACGTTTGCAGATCGTAACGAGACTGAACTTGAACTTTTTTGTTGACCCCCTTTTCACCAGTGTGGTATGTGTTTGCGTGTGTGGATGTCCTCTCGCGTGTGGGTAGTGTTGATGTGTGGGTCCTGTGGAATGTAGGTTCTGTGTGTGTGGTGTATTGATGGTGGTGGTGTATTCGTGTAGTGGCATTAGGAGGGGGCGGCTTATCTCATTTAGCCATCCCGGCCCCCCTAGGCGAATATTCAGCCTAGCAATCTTTGGAGTTGTTGGAGTGTGGCCACTACGTTGCTGAGTCCAGTAGCTGGGCGATGCTGTGGCGCTTTTAGACGACGCCTGGTTGGTGCAACGTGGTGCGAACGCCATTGATGGGGCGCAGGCCGGGCTGCAGTAGTTCGGTGTCGCACCGTCCGGTTTCCTTGCGTTGATCTACCCGTGCTTGGGGCAGCTGGCCGACCTACATCGCGTCGTGGGGTCCTGTGCAGCAGCGTAGATGTGGTCTGCCACACGTGTGGCATAAATCGGCTGAGACACACTCCTGCGTCCCATGCGTGTGCGACAGGCAGTTGAGGCAGTGCTCATGTGCCTGGGCCACACGCTGTCGTTGGGTTGGTGTTAGTTCCTTAAAGAGCCCACAGTGTTGGAGTCGATGTTTCCGGCGACATAGCGGGCATCGAATGCGACGCGGCTCGACTTGAGCGGATGGCGCTGATGGGGCTGCTCGTGAACCACTACCAGAAGCAGCAGTCGATACTGTCGCATTGGTTGAGCGGGGCGGAGGAGTAGGCCCAATACGTGGTCCGTTGGTGGCTGACCGAACAGTTGGTGTTGTAGGCATGTCCACGTCCATCTTGAACTCTGTAAGAAATTGTATTTGAATATACATGGTAGTACATATATAAATAGTATATATGCTTGTGCCACGTTAGGTGGCATGACTGGGTCGTCGTGTTGACCGACCATATTTTTTTGTAATTTTTATTGTTATTGTTAACGGTTGGTTGCGGGTTGCGATTTTATTGATTTATTGGCATTTGCGTTACGGCATTATGTTCGGATTGTTTAGTATCGGTTTTTCGTTATTATCCGCGGTTGGTAGAAAGCATAATTTAACCAGCGGTCTGGTGAGTATTCCGCTTTGAGTACGGAGATCAACGACGCGGATGTGACCGTCTGAGCCATAATGGAGCTTTTCTATACGGCCAAGTCTCCACTCGGTAGGTGGGAGACAATCGTCGTTAATAAGTACACAATCTCCAAGCTTTGGCGCATTTTCTGATGTTTTCCATCGATACCTCTTGTGGAGGTCCTTTAAATAGTCTTCTTTCCATCTGCGACTGAAATTATGATGGAGAATTTTAATTCTTTCCCATCGATTTAATAAGGATAGCGACTCCACGCCTGGCTCAGGTGTGGCCAGAATGGGTGCTCCTTTGAGAAAGTGCCCTGGTGTTAGGGCTGTGAGATCTGAGGCATCTTGCGAGAGTGTTGTTAGTGGCCGTGAATTGAGAACGGCTTCAATGCGGATTAATAGTGTTGTAAATTCTTCGTAATTAAATTTGTAGTTTCCAGCTACCTTTTTTAAGTGGGATTTGAAGCTTTTTACAGCTGATTCCCATAAACCACCCATATGAGGAGCTCTTGGGGGGATGAATTGCCAATTAATGCCTTGGGGGCGTACTTTTGTACAATCTCAGGGGAGACTTGTTTAATAAAGTCCACAAACTGTTTTTCTGTGGCTCTTTGAGCTCCGATAAAGGTTTTTCCATTGTCGCTCATAAGTTTGGACGGAAAACCGCGTCGTCCGACGAAGCGAGCAAATGCCGCGAGAAAAGCCTCTTTTGTCAGATTAGTACATAGCTCGAGGTGCACTGCTTTTGTCGTGAAACAGACAAAGACAGCCACGTAGCCTTTCATTAGGGTAGGAGACCTTAGCATGGATGCCTTTATCTGAAAAGGTCCAGCAAAATCAATACCTGTGATAGTGAAAGGCAGAGCGAAGTTGCAGCGTTCCGGTGGAAGTGCGGCCATAATCTGCGTCCTCATCTTCTGTTTATGCATAGTGCAGATCTTGCACATGAAAATGCACTTTTTTATTTGAGGCTTAAGTCGGGGAATATAAAACTCTTGGCGGATTATATATTGCATTAGGCGATGTTCCGCGTGCAACATTAGTATATGTATATACTTGAGTAACAATGTTGCAAGTCGAGACTTCTCTGGTATTATTAGAGGATGGCGTTCGTTATATGTCAGGCTTGAGTTAGTAAGCCGACCATTAGCACGAAGCAGACCTTTCGTATCCAGAAATGGATTTAGTACTAAGAGTGAGCTCTTTTTGTCAATCGGCTTCGATTCTCTTAGTAGTGACATCTCGCAGCTGAAGTGGCGCGACTGAGTATAAGTGATAAGAGCGACCTTTGCCTTTTCTAGGTCTAGGTGCGTCAATGTATCGCCTTGGGGATATACTGTGCGTATTCCCTTAATTCTAAGTTTGAGTCGCTCTATGAAGTTGAGCATATAAGCGATTACCCTGAGGGCTCGAGGGTATGATGAAAATCGCTCAAGGATGTCAGTATCATCCAATGCCGTGTGAAAGGAGTCGATTTTCCGACTTTCGGGGGCAATTATATTGCGTATGGGCGATCGTGGCCAAGAATCTGGGGATTCTATTAACCATCGAGGGCCATTCCACCAAAGAGTGGTGGTTGCAAGGTGCAGAGGCTTGCACCCCTTGTACCTAGGTCAGCAGGATTGTCAGCACTGGCCACGTGTCGCCAAGTGGCTGATCCCACTAGGTCAAGGATTTGAGACGTTCGATTGGAAATATACGTCTTCCATGCATGTGGAGGTTTTTCTAACCAGGCTAATACAATTTCGGAATCAGACCAGAGATACAATTTATATTTGGTCATATTTAGATGCGTTTGCACCATGGATACTAGTTTGGCTAGTAGTAGCGCACCACATAGTTCCAGTCGTGGCAGACTTATTGTTTTTAGCGGAGCCACCTTTTCTTTGGCTACCAGTAGGTGACTGGTGGTCGCTGTGTCAGATTGTGTGCGCACATAGATGGTGGCACAATATGCCTTTTCAGAGGCATCACAGAAGCGATGTAGTTCGACTTTGTGCTTTGGGCATAATTTATCCATCGTGGGATTTGTATCTGTGAGATATCATTCAGATTACCCGCGAACTGGGACCACTTTTCTAAACGAAGTGGTTTCACTTGTTCATCCCAGTCAGTTCCGTCTAGCCACAATTCTTGTATTAGAATTTTTGCTTGTATCATAATTGGCGAAAGCCATCCTGCGGGGTCGAAAAGTTTTGCCACCGAGGATAATATTTGCCTCTTTGTTACAGCTGATAGTGCGGATATTGACTCATTAGTGTATGAAAACTGGTCAGATATCGCATTCCATTGTATCCCCAAAGTTTTTGTTGTGCTTTCCTTTTCGAATTTAAGGAAATTAGTGTCTAAAAGATTTTCTTTAGGTATGTCTTTTAAAATATTAGGGTGGTTCGCCGTTATCTTTTTCAACGGAAACCCTGCTGTATTGAGCGCTTGTGTCACTTGTGCTAGTGACTCGTATGCTTGTGGAAGATTGTGGCTTCCGGACAGAATGTCGTCTACATACGTTTGTGTTTTCAACACTTGTGTTGCCAGAGGAAATTCTGACTTTGTGTCTTCTGCCAGCTCGTGGAGTGTACGAATGGCGAGGTATGGGGCACAGTTTACGCCAAAGGTAACTGTTTTTAATTTAAAGTCGCGTAGTGGATTATTGGGAGATTTTCGGAAAATAATTCGCTGAAAATCTTGATCATCATCATGTACGACTATTTGTCGATACATTTTCTCAACATCCCCATTGAAAACGTATTTGTATATACGCCAATTTAGTATGAGGAGCATTAAATCTGGCTGAAGCGTGGGTCCCGTAAATAAAATGTCATTTAGGGAATTCCCCGAACTTGATGATTTTGATGCATTAAAGACAACTCTTACCTTTGTGGTTTTTTTGTCTGGCTTTATTACTGCATGATGTGGCAGGTAAAAAGAATTGTATTTACTTTTTATAATTTTTTCGCCAGGGCTGACTTCCTCCATGTGGTTTAAATGGAGGTATTCTTCTAAAACCCTATCGTATTCTGGTTTTAGCTCGCCTTTTTTAAGTAGGTTTTTTCCATACTTAAAAACTGTTGGATAGCAGAGGTACGAGAATGACCTAAGGCGAGTGTGTGGGGAAATTCTGGCTTTAGTGGTAGTCGTACGACGTACCGGCCATTATCTAATCGAGTAGTTGTGGATTTGTAAAAATCCTCACAATATCGATCTTCTGGGGTTGTGATTGATATGGGGGGAAGTTCTTCTAACTCCCAAAACTTCCTGGGTTGTGTATTGAGGTATTCGTTTGAGATTTCCTCAACTTGAGTTGTCATTGTTGTGACTGGTTCCGCAACTAGTCCGCTTAGGACCCATCCGAAAATGGTATTTTGCGCCAGAAGTGTTTTTGTAATTTTCTCAACACCTTCGAGAATAATTTGAGGTATGAGATCGCTACCTAATAGAATATCTATTTGAGCGGGAGTGTTGCAGTTGGGGTCTGCTAACTTAAGGTGTGAAACCTTTTGCCAATGCTTGCTATTTATATGATAGCTTGGAAGCATGTTTGTTAGTTGCGGTAAGACAATAGCTTCTGCTTGAATGCGCTTATCCGCTAGGGGGGAAATAAGGGTAATGGGGCAGATTTTGTTTGAGTTTTGTACTACTCTTCCGCCCATTCCCGTAATTTCAAAATTAGCTAGTTTTGTTGGCAGTTGTAGCCTACTTTGTGCCCTTGACGCTATAAAAGATCGTTGAGATCCTTGGTCTATTAAGGCCCTAAGTTTAAACAGTTCTCATCGGTGCTCGATGGAGACCACTGCTGTGGGTAATAATACACTGCTTTGGTTTTCGCTGTGTAGCGTTTGAGTTTTTAAAGCCTTTGAGCAGCATGGTGCTTCTTGGCAATTTTCTGAATTTTGTAAGTCGGGATTTGCTGTTGCAACTAATCCCGTAGCTCTTTTAACATTAGCGTTGTTTTGAGCTAAGCTGGAAAAATTTGTAATGTGAAGCATTGAGTTATGTCGTTTATGGCAATAAACGCAATTAAATTTGCTTTCACAATCTTTGAGCGCATGCGCATGAGACAAACAATTAGTACAAAGTTTTTTTGTTCTTACGAAATTGTTTCTTTCGTTAATGTTTAGTTTTTTAAATTTCTCGCAAGATTTCAGCCTGTGCCCTCCTTTACACAGTTCGCATGACGTTTGTTTATTTTGTTCGGAGGTGAACGCTTGTGTTTTGAAAAAACTACGATTTAAGTTGTTGTTACTCGGTTGGGGCCTACTGAAGCTTCGATTTAGGTCATGTTGAACGTTTTTAGTTCTGACCATTTTTTTATCTACCCTTTCTGCAATTTCGTATTGGGTAGTTAAGAAATCGTTCATTTGTTGCCACGTTGGGCACTTTCTTCGTGATGAGAGCGATTGCTCCCATAAAAGTAACGATTTTTCTGGTAATGCGGATGTGCATATATTTACCAGAATGGGGTCCCAATTGTCTGTGGGAATATTCTGTGTCGCTAGAACCGACAAGCAATTAGAAACAGTGGATTGAAGTTTTATAAATTCTTCACTTGTTTCTTTTTGAATTTTTGGTAAATTCATCAATGTTGTGACTTGTTTGTCTACTAATATCCTTTCGTTCTCGTAACGAGCTTTTAGGGCTTCCCAAGCATAATTGAAATTTTCGTCATTAAGAGCGAACTGTTTGACTAATACCCCTGCTTGACCTTTTGTTTTGTATCGGAGGTGATACAATTTTTGTGCATTAGATAATTTTGGGTGGTTTATGTAAACGGCTGTGAACATGTCCCGGAAGGACGGCCATTGTTCATAACCACCATGAAAAATTTCAGTGTCACAGGCGGGCACCTTGAGGTGGATGCCTGAACTCGCCTCTTGGCTTTGCACTTGTGGCAGCTCTACTCTCGGTTGTGGAGTAGGTGCAATTGCTTTAATTAATCTCAATTGATCGGAGATCATAGCTTTCGTTTCCTCGTACTGGTCTAAGCAGTGTTCATATTTGGAGTATGCTGAAGATTTGAAATTTTCAGGTAGATCTGATTCGTCAGATTCTACAATTGCGTCATACGCAGCTTGGAGACGTGTCCAGAAATTGCTTAGATTTTCTTTTTTGATTTCTAATACCGATTCAGAGTTATCTTGAATCGGTGAAGATGAAAATCGAGTGCAGTATCGAATTAGACTGTCACTCTCAGCGATAAACTTAGTATAGGAAATATCTTTCATCTTTTTTTGCTTTGTAGCACCTTGCTTCGAGCGTGTAGCATCAGCAGGTGTACATGGGCTCTTTTCTTCTGAAGTCATTTTTTGTACTTTTAAATACTGTGTTGACTTAGATTCCTTAGAATCTC
This sequence comes from Bactrocera zonata, assembly GCA_037783105.1. Lineage (NCBI taxonomy): Eukaryota > Metazoa > Arthropoda > Insecta > Diptera > Tephritidae > Bactrocera > Bactrocera zonata. The sequence goes on from JBAWJQ010006356.1 coordinate 141,424, forward strand.
CGTCCATTTAGATAATATGATAAAATCGGAATATATATATGAGAAAAGAAAAATTCTCTCAGTGTACTTATGATAATAATAAGTACGCGTGAAATCTTTAAGATAAAAATTTTTTTTTTGTTGTATACGCAATGTATCAAATAACGAACGCGTATTTCGTTTTACTTGTTCCCGGTGCTTATGGATTAAGCTACTAGTTTGTTATTGTTTTTGTCTTTTATTTTATTTAATGTTTCGTACTCGTTAGAAAATACTTGAGTATACGAGCGATAATGTAAAAAGGAGAAAAAGGTTGATGACCTTTGTATATAAGTTTGCACAATATGTGCGTGTTTATGTGCATACGTAAGATGCAAAAAATTTATTTTTTTGTTTTGTTTTGTTTGCAATCCTGCTTGCTTGTGCTTTAACAAGAACAAGGGGTATTGCTGGATAGGTGCCGATTTGGTCTTTGAATATAAGTATGTGTGTGTGAACACTTGAAAATGGCAATACTTATGTATTTGCCTTTCCTTTCTACCAACTCTTAAAATCTTTGGTGTTATTTTGACCGTATTTTTTTTTTTTTTTTAATTAGTAAAATTTTAAAATGTTTAATAAATTAAAATTTCGTATTTATTTTTTTATTTTTTCCAAATTTTGTAAAATTTTGTGAATTTTTAATTTAATTCTGTACCCTATGTGCGTTGTATATTCCGGCATAGGCAAATTGTATGCCGTATGTATGTGCGTATATTATTTGCCGTACGGATAACGCGGGAATAGAAAATCGGTAAAGTGCAGGTATACACTTTTGTTAATATGTAAAATTTAATTTTCGTTATGCTTATTCTACATACATGTGGGTGTATGTTGCATTAATTTTGTTTCTCCTCACTCTGTTTCGATATGCAAGGTATGTACATATAAAAGTGGTAACTATTGGCATATATGTATGTTTGGTTTTGTTATTTTTACTTTCTCTTTTTAAATTTCGCATTTGCCCTAGCTTACTTTTTGCGCAATCCTGCTTATACTGGTTTGAGTATAAGGGGTATTGCCGGAAAATTTGTCAAGTGAATACTTGAAATTTTGTTTTTTGTTTTTTTTTTTTTTTGATTTTTAATGTTGTGTGTTTGGATACACAAATGTAAGCTTAAGTAGGCCTTTAAACAGATATGTATATGCCGGTATATATAACCATATATATATATATATATACATATATGTCATACTATATACCGTTCATACATATATTGAATGTACATATAATGTACCAAACTGTTTTCGGTTTCCCGGAAATCAACCGTAAGTTCGGACAGTTTGGTAGCAACCGTTCTATTAAAATTTACAGGATCGTATACAGTTTTAGAGAGCTCAACTGTAAATATTAACATACATATATGCAAATAAGTATAAAATATTTAAAATAATAGATGGAGTTGATACACTCACTTTGTGCCGCTTCAAGGGACTTTGAGGGCTTTATATGGTTTGGAATGTGGGTAAGCTTATTTTTGTTTTTTGCCAATGCGTCCAAGCTGCTTCCTTGTCCGTTTCCTTTCCTGTTTGGTGTTCCTTGTTCCGTTGTTGTTGATTTCCCTTTGTTGGTTGGCCTTTTAGGTTTTTATTATTTTTACTATTATTATTATTTTTTTTGTTTCACATTTATAACAGTTTAATTTTCACAAAGACTATATTTTTTAATCTTCGCGCCCGTGTGGATTTTTTGTTTCTTTTTTTTTTTTTTTAGTTAAATAATATTTCGCGCCCGACTTTTGACATTGTTATTATTATTATTATTTTTTTTTTTTTGCTTTCTGGTTTTAAGCACTGTCTTGTATGTATGTATATGTATATTTATTTGTTTTTTTTTTATTATAATTTTTTTTTTTTTTGTTTTGGGAAGCGAACCACGGAACGGTTTCGTGTCCGTTTTTCAAACCGTTTTTTTTCCTATATATGTATATATGTATATGTCACCTCACGGCACTTTTTTTTTTTTTGCTTTTGAAAAAATGTTTTTTGTATTTATATGTATGTATATGACACGGCACCTTGTATTTTATAATATCTTCTGTATATATTGTATGTGTCACCTCACTTTAATTTTTCACATGAATGTTTGTATATTGGTATGTCACTTTTTACTTATTTTGCCGCTTGAATCTTGGTTTTTGTTTTTTTTTTTTGTTTTCCAAATAGTGCCTTTCTTAGCGGCTCGAAGGACCAATGTTTAGTGCAGCAGTGTTCACTTCACCTTGCTCTTTTGCTTACCACTTTAATTTCTTTAAATAAAAACCACTCGGTTAACTTATTAAAATAACTCCACTACGGTTTTAATGACAATTAAATTATTTACAATATTTGGTAGATGAGTTCAAAGGTTCTTTGCACAATATTGCCGGAACTACGGTAATTTTAATTATTCTTTAATATTAAAAATAAGATGTGCGGATATCGAAAGGCGCGAGGTCACAGCGGCGATGTGTAAGCGTTATCTATGGCGTAAGCTACGTTTGCAGATCGTAACGAGACTGAACTTGAACTTTTTTGTTGACCCCCTTTTCACCAGTGTGGTATGTGTTTGCGTGTGTGGATGTCCTCTCGCGTGTGGGTAGTGTTGATGTGTGGGTCCTGTGGAATGTAGGTTCTGTGTGTGTGGTGTATTGATGGTGGTGGTGTATTCGTGTAGTGGCATTAGGAGGGGGCGGCTTATCTCATTTAGCCACGTATTGTGGTCGCACGCCGCTTCGAGGTTGCAGACTTAGGGGTCGTGATGCGTCTGCTTAGAGTGCCCGCTTTTCTCGGTTTCTGCAATGACTTAGTTTCTGCGGTAGCTCTTGATGACGTTGAAGAGTTCGTCTAGCTGTACCGTTCCGTTCTTGACGTCCATGCTGACGTTGTTTTGCTCTGCCATCGCCAACTTAATTTTTTGCACTATACCCTTGCACTTTTATAGGGATTCCGCTTCTGCTCGTCTCATTTGGGTAATGTATTCCTGTTTCGGCGAGTTCTGAGTTCCTTCTTTTGTAGAAGCTGGGGTGCTCTTCTCTTCTCCTTGTTTTGCCGGTGCTGCTTATGTGGCCGGAGTTCTCCAGTTTTGTCTGACTGTTTTGGAGTGGCGGTGAGTATGAGGTATGTAAGTATCGTACTGCTTATACGGAAGACCGTCCCGTATTCCTCGTCTTGGCCATCTTTGTTTTGTTGTTCTTTCTGTTGGGTTTTTTGTTGTTGCGGTGGTTATATGGTTACCTTTCTGGTGGGTATCCGCTTCAAACGACTATCTCTGCACGTTGTAGCAGTTGCCCTTTATGAACTCCGTGATTATCTATGCAAGCAGGCCATGCCATGCGAGGGTTAACACAAGTCCTTATGGGAGCTTATGTTCAAAGCCAGGTTCGGGCATGAATCAGAAGCTCGTCTCAACTGAACCTGTACGGCCAAAGAAATTATGGCGACGTGCATTGAACGTACTTGAAGACCTGCCATGCTTTTAACGATACAGAGGTGAGAGCAGTATTAGCCAGCTAGCCATTTCGGTGAAATGTCACTCTTATCTACTGAGGTGATAGGATACTGCCCTCTTCAGCCCTTTGACAATCTGATCCGTTTCGGTTTTCCAGTACGCTATAATCAGAATCTTACTGGCCTCAATTCTGAAAGCCTCTTGTCCAGGGGTTTTCATCGTCTTCTGTGCACATTTGGTGCTGGTCGTTGTATTGTTCCACCCACGAGAGGGGGGCATCGTGGGTAGGTTCTCCCACGGAGTAACCCCGGTGGGGGCTGTGGACGCTTATTTAAAAGCGGCATCTTCTCGCCTCTTCGTGACAAGTTCATTGAGCGCGTGAGGCATTTTGAGCAAGCTCTCCTCTCCTGCAGCTCTTGGTCAGGGGCTGCGTATTACTATTCGCAGCTAACCTACTTAGCGTATTTGCCAGCTGTGTCCTTGGTAGTAGCCTGAGCTCGACCTTACCCTTAGTCTTAGTATTTACATCAGCCAAGACGGTATATTAATTTGTTCCACCTGCTTCATCCCCCTACGATCGTTTGACGTATAACGTTGAAATCTGCACAACTCAGAAGATTAGAGCGGCAGTTTAAGATGGATGGAGCCTTCTAACGCAAACGCGGAGCAACTCTGCTGCTAGGAGTTTCTTCTCGTAAAACTCGCTGATCCAAACAGCATTAGATCGTTGAAATAACAGCCCTTGACCGGATAAAATCCGGTTTAATTCCGGTACCGTAGAACTGACTGTCCAGCGAATTGCGTGAAATTGTCTACTTTCTGATGGTATTAAAAATATACACATTACTATAGTAAATTTATTCAGAAAACGCAAAAAGACCCCACTAAACAGATGAAAAACGATTAAATTTGTTTTTTATTTCATGTACCTATTATTTCGAAGTAGCAGTAGTAAAAAAAAAACAGCTTTGAATCGTTTACTGTGGTATTTTTACTACAATTTTACAAACTTAAGGCCTACCGACTTTTTAAACAAATTTGATAACTTTACTTCAGATTTTTTAATTCAAAATTAGAGTTCGTTCCCATATTAGGTCAATAGAAAGAGAAACAATAAACATATACATACATATCCACCAAATTTCGTGAAAGAAACAATTTATTTGTCCATAAAAAGATGTGAATTTTTTACATAAATTTTGAAGTTATGTATATGAAAAATGTTTGCTACAAAAGTTATAGATAATTTTATTACTCATAACAGTCCCAAATATTTTTTTTCTATAGTATTGGTAGTTTTGCCAGAAATCGAGATAAACAACCATAATAAAACCTTAGAGCTGCGGCCACACCTTCCACCTTCCCTGTCTTTTTTCTCAACCTCTGATCGCCCGTAAATTGGTATACTCTTGCAACATGTTGCTACTATGCTAGTATCACATAAAATTAATCGCGATAGATATAGGGTTATATATATATATATATATATGGAAGACGAGACGAGTTGAAATCCGGGTGACTGTCGGTCCATCCGTCCGTCAGTGCGCCCAAGGTGTAACTTGAGTAAAAATTAAGATATATTTTTAAAATTTGGTATACACGTTCCTTAGTACAAAAAATTACGAGTTCTTAGATGGCCGTAATCGGACCATTGCCACGCCTACAAAACGCCATTAACCGAAAACCTATAAAGTATCTAAGAACTAAATTAACCCTTTCGGGGCTTCTTTTTTGTTTTTGGTTTTAAAAATCTAATTTTTAGCTTTTTTATATACCTAAGCCCACTTTATGAATAATCAAAACTAATTTTTTAACATTTTGTTTGCAAAAGTGGGTTTTGGACACTATGCCATATGGCATAGAATCTATTTAAAGGAAAAAAAAATATAATATATAAGTTTTTAATTCAGTTTTAAAATTGTTGTTTTTATTGGATTAAAAGTCTTTTTTTAAACTTAAACACAAGCAAAAGCAAAAAACTATAAAAAATAAGAGTTCATTGTAACTAAAACTATAAAAAATAGGAATTCATTGTCAATTTCTGGTTCAAGAGTATGTCTGCATCTGCATAGTTCTCTGAAAAAAAAGAAATATAATAAAACTAATTCAAATATATCAATAAATCTATAACTTACCTCACTTTTCATGGTATAATCTAAAGCAATTTCTGGTCCCGTTTGGAATGCAGAGATGAACGTTACATTTTGCACACAAGTATCTGGAATATCCTTTGCATCCTGGTACTTTACATATACGTTTTACAGGTGTATACTCAGGCCAATGTTGAATACCATCGAAACGAATCGAACCTGAAGGTGCCCTTTCATATGAAGGTCTTGATTTCGAAGTTGATGGAGTGCTAGAAAGATCTAAGTCCTCCGATTGCTTGGGTCTTCCTCTTTTCCGTGCGACACTTTGAACTGTCGCCAATGCCAGCAATCCATCAGCTACATCATTCCGGAACGCTAATAAATCCATTTGATCTTTCTTTCTTATGTTATTACTTTCGCAATCATTGCGATATTCTAACCAAGAGTTGCACACTGCTAAGTCCAGAAAATGGTCGAAAACTCTAAGGGTCCACTTTTTTGTCCGAATAGAAATTCGATACAAAGACAGCAAAAAGTCCATCTTGTCGACTCCTCCCATATATTTATTATACACAGCTATGACGTTAGGCTGTGATACAACGATCCTTTTCTTTTGCTCTGAACAAAATCTGGTGACCTCTTTTGTGTCTTTATCACCATAAATGGACGAAGCCAATTGAACACAGCCCCCATCTAGCCATTTCAAAACGATAATGTTTTGGTTCCTTTCAATGCAATAGTCATAGCTACCTCTTCCTAACTTTTTTAAATCCTTTTCTGGTTTCAGGGGAGCTTTTCCAATTCTGTTTCCTCGTATGGTGCCTGTTGCCCATATTCCCTTTCCTCGCAAATATATTAATAAGTTTATAGTGGTAAAATAGTTATCAAAAAATATCTTATGGTTTTTATTTTCCGGAATAGTTTTACATAAATGAATAACAATATCCGAACAAAAACCTAACTTTGAGTCTCCAACAATTGTGTTTTTTCCCTGGTATATTTCCAGATCATAAACAATCCCATTTGAGCTACATAGGCAAAATATTTTTATTCCCCATTTAATAGGCTTTTTAGGCATATACTGCTTCAATCCAGTTTTCGATTTGCATGGAATCATCATTTCATCACAGCAGCAGTTTTCATCTTTTGGAATATCATAAGATTTTTTCAGGAATGTATTTATAAGTGGACGAACTTTAAAAAGTTTGTCGGTTGAGTTCCCCTCTACGCAAAACTTTATACAAGTACGTATTATATGAAACCGTTTTTTTGTCATGTGTTTACGAAAGGCTGGTATTTCAGTAGCACCAGCCCAGTACATTTGTAATCGAGGATATCCGATTGTTCCAATAATGATTTCCAATCCCATTAATGTCAGGATCTCTTCTTTTTCAACATTAACAGCGGTTCCACTCTTCATAAGTGAGGCTTGATTTGTTGCCTGAACAAAAGTGTCAATAAAATCATATGTAAAGTACCTTAGAAAATATGAAACAGGAGTTTTTACATCTTGCTTTGGATAACTTTCTGAAAATCCTGAGATTGGAGTATTCCATTCTGCCTTTGCCCATCTATATGAAATAATTTTTTTGAATGGTGGATCCGAGGCATCTTCTAAATCCATCAAATCATCTCCTAAATCCAAATTTTTCTCAAATTGATCAGAATTCCCTTCCGGATTAGTTAACTCTTCGATCAAGAAGGCATTGTTATTTCTATCATTTAAAGTTTGCAATAGTGACTCCAAAACACCATTTTCTTCTTCTTCCTCATCATCAAAATCAGATATATCTGAGTTTTCAAAACTAATTAAAGTATTTTCAATTTCTTCGGTGTTTAGCTTATTAGGCATTGTCAACACGTCTAGTCAGTATGAACTTATACAACAAAGTAAAAAATTTCCTTTGGGAAAAATCTATGCCATATGGCATAGTATGAAATAAAAAAAATCGGGAAGCTCTATTGAACTATATTTCGGATCTAATTTTTTCTTAAATTACTAAAGCAATGTTTATCTACTAAATTAATTACAAAAATCTAACAAATTTACAATTTTATTTAACCAAATATATAAAAGTATAACATGTTCTTTTTTTGCAAATTGTGAATCTCTCGAGGAACGCTTGCTCTCGAAACATAACAATGTGTAGGGCCCATCAATCAATTTTTTTTTTTATTTATTTATAGATAAAACTTCAAAGAAAAATACAAAATTAATAAAAAAAAAGTGTACCCACACACATTATGACCTAAAATGGGCTTCAAAAAGTGGCTATGCCATATGGCATAGAATCACCGAAAGGGTTAAGATATGAAACTCTAATTTGGCAAAGAGGACCGCACCAGCAAGTAGCACCTATGGGCAAAAAAGTTTGAACAAGTGGGCGTGGCCCGCTTTTAAAGGTACAACAACCAAATTTATCAAGCACAAATATTATAATATGAATTATTATTATCATTATGTAAAAATGTTTGAAATCAGAAGGTAACGCCGTTCACTCCCCATATGACAATAACTACGCCAGAGACATTAAATTTTACTTCCGAGGTGTTATGAGACGGTTTTATGGGAGTCGGTGTGAAAATTGAACGATTTTTGGTAAAATAACATACTTGTATATCGGGACCCGACAGACCGCTTTGGACTAAATTTAGTACGTGACATTCTCTCATATTCCAAAAGTCACAGTGCGAAAATGGTCTGAAATCGAACCGCGCCTACTTCCCATATAGCAGAATTTAAAATTCTTTCACTTTCCAGTACACAAATCAAGAAGTAATTCGTATAACGACATATGATTTTACACTAATAATTCCTGTAAAGTATGTATCCTTATGGCTAAAATCCAAACAAAAAAGCCTCCGAATATATGAACCCCTTCATCAATAGTTGACTTTTGACCAAACATATCGGTCAATGTATGGGATATAAAATGGAAATTCAGAGAGAATTCTTCCCCGACAATAGTTAGAATAACTATGTATCAAAAATGGGTTTAATTCTTCCCTCAGCCTCCATTTACCTAATATAACGATTTTCGGGTGACTTAATACCGCATATATATATAGCAGTGTATCTTTATGCTTAAAAGTAATAAAATTTGGCGAAAACATGCGGCAGACATAACTTCATACGATAGGTACGTGAGATACCTTAATGAAGCACAGGGAAAATTTGTTTAGTGTGTGGCATGATAAAAATTAATAGATAACATCGGCTCAATACTACCTCATTTCTTCTCTACTGCACATAATGATTTTCGTTTTTCTAACAAACGTAATATATCGGTTAGTATATAAAATTGCTTGGATTCCGTTGACGTTTTAGACTTTAAGATATTTCCATGGGTTTGATTCCTGCAAGTTGAAAGAGTATAAAATGTTCGGTAGTACCCAGTGGCGGATTTGCCCTAAGGCCCAGTAGGCCTGGGCCTAGGGCGGTCAGATATTAAGGGCGGCAAATCGTTCCAAAAAAATCACTGCTAACAACAGTATTAACAAGAAATAACTCAAATGCAAAGTATCTTAACCGTATGCTTATAATGGGTTGTCAAAAAGTCTTGCGGTATTTTTATTGAATCAATTAGTGTGGCACCCATACATCGAGCTTCTTAGTGACTCCAAGCTTCTTCAAATGGTTTATAACGGTTTGGTGGCTACTATGCCGGTCTCTTTCAATCAATTCAGCGATTTTATCGTAATTTTCGACGACAGGCCTTCCGGAGCGTGGCGCATCTTCGACCACCTCTACACCAGAACGAAAACTTTGAAACCATCGTTGTGCGGTGGAAATGGAAACTGTATCGGGTCCATAAACTGCACAAATTTTATTGGCGGCTTGAGATGCATTTTTGCCTTTATCGTAGTAGTTAGTATTTTCTCTTTATTTTGCTCCATGTTTGCGACGCTATAACTCACGAACGACTTAAAAGAAACGACAATAAATCAAACACGTGTTAGCGCGTGAAATGAGCTTTCCAAAAAGGTATAGCATGATCCGATGCGACTAGAACTGAGCGCTTTCAGCGCCAACTAGCGAAAATACCGCAAGACTTTTTTTCCAACCTAATGTAATCTTCCTAAATCACTATTTTTGCGTATCAAAGTATAAATAAATTCGTACATCGTACATATAAAGTATCTAGGAAGAATAGGTACTTAGGTACCTAAGCTATTGTTATTACGCGCGTGTCAGTCAAGCTCGTGCGGACGCGCGTGCGGTGTGTCTTCAAGTGAAAATACTTTGATCAATATGGCAAGTATGTCAAAAGGACCAGACGAAGATATCCCACTCGTACCAGGAGTGGCAGGAGTAGGATTGCAGCCCAATCCTCCGGACCAGGAGCTCTACGAAATCAACAACGATCCAGCTAAATGGACAATCGACGAGTTCACGCGTGATCACATTTGTGAGAACGTAACCGATCAAAACATCCAAAATGATTTTCGAAGAGTGAGCGCATTTACATGGAGTCATGTGTAGAAAGTTCACGCAAGTGAGGAAAGTTCTCTGATCGCCATTCACTTGGGAGTGGCCAGAAACGATTCTTTTACATATGACTCAAGCAGCTCACGACTTCCGGTCTCTGACCAAGTATCCTCTGGGTAGCCTAAGAACATCCGTTTGAAGGCGAGCTAAAGTGAGAAGGCGAAATATCCCCTACTTAGGGTTGTGCGCTGGGTTTGGGACCCGCCACGTAAAAAAACGCACCAATGAAAACAACCAAACAGCCTCGGATGAGACACCCCCCTTTTGATGACGATCATGGCAAGCGAAATAAGGACTACGAATTGAGGGCATGCACCTGGAATGTCCGGTCCCTTAATTAGGAAGGTGCCGCTGCCCAGCTGGTTGATGTCCTCGTGAAAATAATGGCTGACATCACCGCCGTCCAAGAAATGCGATGGACGGGACAAGGACAGAGACGAGTAGGTCCTTGTGACATCTACTACAGTGGCCATATAAAGGAGCGCAAGTTTGGTGTTGGATTCGTGGTGGGAGAGAGACTCCGTCGTCGAGTACTATCATTCACTCCGGAGAATGAACGCCTAGCCACAATCCGCATCAAAGCGAGGTTCTTCAACATATCGCTGATTTGCGCCCAAGCCCCGACGGAAGAGAAGGACGATGTGACCAAAGATGCCTTTTATGAGTGCTTGGAGCGCACTTATGAGAGATGCCCCCGCCACGATGTCAAAATCGTGCTTGGCGACTTCAACGCCAGGGTGGGCAAAGAAGGTATCTTTGGCACTACGGTCGGTAAATTCAGCCTCCACGAGGAAACATCCCCAAATGGGTTGAGGCTGATCGACTTCGCCGGGGCCCGAAATATGGTTATCTGTAGTACTAGATTCCAGCATAAGAAGATACATCAAGCTACCTGGCTGTCTCCGGATCGAAAAACCACCAACCAGATCGATCATGTTGTGATAGACGGAAGACACGTCTCCAGTGTTTTAGATGTGCGTGCGCTCCGAGGTCCTAACATCGACTCGGATCACTATATTGTTGCAGCCAAAATTCGCACCCGCCTCTGTGCAGCAAAAAACGCACGCCAACAAACACAAGGAAGGTTCGACGTCGAGAAGCTGCAATCACAACGGACAGCCGAACGATTTTCTACTCGGCTTGCACTCCTGCTCTCTGAGAGCACACGTCAACAACTCGGTATAAGGGAACTGTGGGACGGCATCTCAAACTCCTTACGTACAGCTGCAACCGAAACCATTGGTTTTCGGAAAGTGCAAAAGAACAGCTGGTACGACGAGGAGTGCCGTGTCGCAGCGGAGAGAAAACAGGCTGCCTACCTCGCAACGTTACGATCGACCACAACACGTGCGGGATGGGATAGATACCGAGAGTTGAAGAGGGAAGCAAGACGCATTTGTAGACAGAAAAAGAAAGAGGCCGAAATGCGTGAGTACGAAGAGCTTGATAAGCTCGCCAACAGGGGTAATGCTCGAACATTCTACGAAAAGATGCGGCGGCTTACAGAAGGTTTCAAGACTGGAGCATACTCTTGTAGAACCCCCAAAGTTGATCTAGTCACCGATGCCCAAAGCATACTTAAATTATGGAGGGAACACTTCTCCAGCCTGCTGAATGGCAATGAACGTACAACGCCAGGAGAAGGCGAATCCGATTCCCCAATCGATGATGATGGAGCAGACGTTCCATTGCCCGACCATGAAGAGGTTCGAATAGCAATTGCCCGCCTGAAGAACAACAAAGCGGCAGGGGCCGACGGATTGCCAGCCGAGCTATTCAAACACGGCGGTGAAGAACTAGTAAGGAGCATGCATCAGCTTCTTTGTAAAATATGGTCGGACGAAAGCATGCCCAACGATTGGAATTTAAGTGTGCTATGCCCAATCCATAAAAAAGGAGACCCCACAATCTGCGCCAACTACCGTGGGATTAGCCTCCTCAACATCGCATATAAGGTTCTGTCGAGCGTATTGTGTGAAAGATTAAAGCCCACCGTGAAAGGAGAATCGACACACACCACCTCTTCGTCGATTTTAAAGCTGCTTTCGACAGCACGAGAAGGAGCTGCCTTTATGGCGCGATGTCTGAATTTGGTATCCCCGCAAAACTAATACGGCTGTGTAAGCTGACGTTGACCAACACGAAAAGCTCCGTCAGAATCGGGAAGGACCTCTCCGAGCCGTTCGATACCAAACGAGGTTTCAGACAAGGCGATTCCCTATCGTGCGACTTTTTCAACCTGCTTCTGGAGAAAATAGTTCGAGCTGCAGAACTCAACAGAGAAGGTACCATCTTCTATAAGAGTGTACAACTGCTGGCGTATGCCGATGATATTGATATCATCGGCCTCAACACCCGCGCCGTTAGTTCTGCTTTCTCCAGACTGGACAAGGAAGCAAAAGAAATGGGTCTGGCAGTGAACGAGGGCAAGACGAAATATCTCCTGTCATCAAACAAACAGTCGTCGCACTCGCGACTTGGCACTCACGTCACTGTTGACAGTCATAACTTTGAAGTTGTAGATAATTTCGTCTATCTTGGAACCAGCGTAAACACCACCAATAATGTCAGCCTAGAAATCCAACGCAGGATAACTCTTGCCAACAGATGCTACTTTGGACTAAGTAGGCAATTGAAAAGTAAAGTCCTCTCTCGACGAACAAAAGCCAAACTCTATATGTCGCTCATAATTCCCGTCCTGCTATACGGTGCAGAGGCTTGGGCGATGACAACAACCGATGAGTCGATCTTAAGAGTTTTCGAGAGAAAAGTTCTGCGGAAGATTTATGGTCCTTTGCGCGTTGGCCACGGCGAATATCGCATTCGATGGAACGATGAGCTGTACGAGATATACGACGACATTGACATAGTTCAGCGAATTAAAAGACAGCGGCTACGCTGGCTAGGTCATGTTGTCCGGATGGATGAAAACACTCCAGCTCTGAAAGTATTCGACGCAGTACCCGCCGCGGGAAGCAGAGGAAGAGGAAGACCTCCACTCCGTTGGAAGGACCAAGTGGAGAAGGACCTGGCTTCGCTTGGAATATCCAATTGGCGCCAAGTAGCGAAGAGAAGAAGCGTCTGGCGCGCTGTTGTTGACTCGGCTATAATCGCGTAAGCGGTGCCTACGCCAGTAAAGAAGAAGAAGAGCGCATTTACAAAGATAAAGCGCGACAGTTGTCGAGACATTTATTCGAACGTCAGCTTCTAAATGGTGAAAAAGTTCCGTAAAAGTGGCTAATTTATTCCAAAAATACTGGATTTGTTTTTTGTGGTTCTTGTTTGCTTTTTTTTGCTTGACAAAAAAGAAGGTTTCAATGCCTGGAAAAATTCATATGATCGATAGTCAACTCATGAGAATTCGCCTACTCACAAATTATCTGTTCTGCATATGAAAGAACGAAGCAACGTGTTAGGTCCCATTAACCGCGCATTAACAATGCAATTAGATGAAGAAATAAATTACTGGAAAAACATTCTGAAAAGAGTAGTTGCATGCGTAAAAGCACTTGCATCACGTGGTTTGCCTTTCAGAGGACACAACGAAAAATTTGGATCAATCCACAATGTGAATTATTTAATGTCCTTAGAGCTTATCGCCGGGTTCGATCCGTTCTTAGCTAAACACATTATCCAGGCTCAGTATTTTCGAGCTATCTTTCTTCAACAACATGCGAAGAGTTCATTCGACTTATGGGAAACAAAGTTTTGGAAACAATTGTAATGGAAATATTAACAGCAAAATATTTTTCTCTGATCATTGACTCGATACCGGATAAATCTCACGTAGACCAGCTCACTTATGTAATCAGATATGTCCTGCCTAATGGATCACCTGTAGAACGGTTTCTCAAGTTTATTCCAACTTTAACTGAATTGGGAGTTGACATTTGAAACTGCCGCGGGCAATCATATGACAACGCAGCTAACATGTCAGGCAATTATAACGGCCTGCAAGCTAAAATAAAGGAAATTTCACCCCTTGCCGACTATGTTCCCTGTTCAGCACACTCGCTGAATTTAGTAGGTGAATATGCAGCTGAAAGCAGCCAAGAGGCTTGTTCGTTCTTTTCTCTACTCCAAGAGTTATACAATTTCCTTGCAGCGACAACTCAGCGTTGGGAACTCCTTCGAACCCCTTTCACCGTTGTTCTCGTTGGTCAGCTCGTGCAGACGCATGCAAAGGTTTACGCGAATCCGGGAATGAAATCCATAAATCGCTAGTCACCATCGAAAATGACACACAACAGAAGAGAACCGTTATATGCGAAGCAAGAGGTATTCGTTTGAAACTGGAACGTTTTGAAGCGGCCCTCATAGCTGTTTTTTGGGGATGTTTACTAGATCGCATTAACGCCACAAGTAAAAAACGTCCGAATGTGGAAATTGACATTACCATTGTCATAGAACTGTACGAGGCTTTTATACATTTTGTTGGCGAAACAAGAGAGAGCCTCGATGATTTCGAAAAAAGCGAAAAAACTGTTCTTCGTACAGGAATACGAAAAAGATTTTCGACGCAATCGAAAGCGTAAGCTGCTTCCTGGCGAGACAAATACAGGTGAAGAGATGCAACAAAAAAATGGCCGTGAAAATTTTAGAATAAATGCTTTTTTAGTAGTAATTGATATATTGTCAGAAGAACTGAAAAGACGTCGGGATGCTTAGAAATTACTCTACAATAAATTTTACTTTTTTACCAACCTAACGAATCTCAAAAGTCGAAGAAAAGGCCAAGGCATTGCAAATGATTTATTCTACTGACTTAGAAGACGATTTTACAGAAGAATGTCCTCATTTTCGTTCTCACTGCAGCATAAAAAATGTAGAGCGAAAGAGTGCACTCAGTTTGTTGATATGGTTACGAACCGAAGGTCTTCAAACCATTTACCCAAACGTGGATATTGCTCTTCGTATGTGTGTGTGTACACCTGCCAGTAACTGTACTGGAGAAAGATCGTTTTCTTGTTTGCGGAGAGTGAAAAACTATTTACGCACAACAATGAGCAGAGGTTAAACGATCTTGCTTTGCTTAATATAGAAGCTGATTTTTTAAGCAAATTGGATTGCGAAGATTTGATTAATGGTTTTGCTGCGCTCAAGTGCAGACGAGTTTTATAACACATGTACGAGTAAAAGATTTATTTTATTAAAAATCATCCCTGAGATCTCGGAAAATATTATAAACTAGCTTTATCCACTAGCTTTTAGTTAAACAATTTTCTGAATCAATTAAAAGTGGGAATAAAGTAAATTCATGAATTATGTCTTTAGTCTATAATGATAGGTGCTGAGAAAGGGGCGGCACATGGCCTGGGGCCTAGAGCGGCTAGGACTGCAAATCCGCCACTGGTAGTACCCGAGCTTAGCCCTTCCTTACTTGTTTTTTCCTTAATGCTTGTTATTTCATCTTTCGTTTCTGATAGGTTTCATTCTACCACGATTTTTTTTCTAAAAATTATCTACCCAGGTCTGATAGGAAATTTGAAATTTGCTACTGTTAAATAAAGTAACTGAAATAATGCTACATACCAAATTTGATTGCAATTTGTCGAGCTGATCAGATATAAGATTTCGTCCAAAATTAGGCGGTGCCACATTACGTATGGTAACGTACTTTTAGTACTTACCAACATAACCGACAACATAACATATTATTATTATTATTAGAATCTCTGAAACATGTGGCGGAAGTATAAATATACTTAAATCGAGACTGTATTACTGCCACATATGTACTTATCATTCAATAATTTTCGAACGTCCAGATGACTTAAGGGGCTATACCAGTGTGCGCATGAAAACTTAGGCAATTTTCGTTGATTTTTTTAAGAGAAAGTACGAGATTGAATATTTTGATCTTATTTGAATTTCTATATTTTAAGATTTTTTTTTTACAAAAATTTTGAAAAATAACGGGGTTACTGGCAGTTTTCGAAGGTGATGACATCTGTCGGAGAAAAGGCTGGGTGAATGAGATGCGTTTTTTCACTGGCGGACATGATTTCTAAAGTATGGATCATCTGAAACACAAAAACCCAATTTATTCTTAAAAAGTACGTGAATGGCTATCCTTCCTACTAGAATCATGAAATTTTTTTGATAATTTAACTTTTTTTTTTTTAATTCTTCCAGTGTTTTTTTAAATAAAATTTGTCATAACATTGTCAGTAAAGTATAAAAAATTATGAACCTAGTAGGGACAATAGTCAGGCGTGATGCAAAAAAAAAATTTTTTTTTGAAAAAAGATTACCGTACTGACCCCTTATTAGTACATCATACATATCATATCCATAAAGCAGCCCTTTATATCTATGATGCAATTATTTAATACCAGTGGAATATATCTGTTAATTTGTGAGTTATCTGAAAATTTGGGTTAATACAGGTTATATTGGTAAAGATTTAAAATTTTAGCGAAATAAATAGACATTTTTCGTTAAATATAAATGAATATGCATAATATAGTAAAATTTTACCTCTGCGGTTGACTTTTTTCTTATATACTCCATACTACATTAAATTTTGTCCGCCTTGGTTAAGTTTATATCGATTTTAATGCAAGATATCTCACTAAAATTATTCGACAATGTTTCGATAAGTAAAATATTATTCATTATATCGTTATGCAGTTTTCCTCGGTAGTAATATGAGGCTATGTTGTATTCAATATAGGTAAATATTTGCGATACCACACAAGGCGTAGTAAATAGGTCTGAGTATGGATGGCAACGATTAATCATTTGATTAAATTAATCGTTTATTTTCATTCAATTTACGATTTAATTGCATCGTAACACCTTTTCTAATTACTCGACTATTACTCGAGTAATTGCAAAATAATCGCAAACAGCATTTTGAAATTTAATACGTTTTATGTTCATCTAAGTTAGCGTCCGAGGGTCGAAATTGGTCGCATCAGTCATTAATGAGTGGAAACGGTGTAAATATAGTTAAATTCTAATATGTCAACGTAGTTTAATATCAACAAATGACTGTCTGGTTACACTGCATTTATTGTTAAGTCAAACGCATTTTACGTTCAGTTGTTTGAAGAGCAATGGCGCCAGTTAAAAGCGAAGTGTGGAAATTTTTTAATAAAATAAGCAATAACTACGTCAAATGTCAACGTTGCTGCAAAAATTTAAAATTTTCCAATAACACATCAAATATGTTGCAGCATTTTAAATTAAAACATGCTGTAACCTGCAAATTGGTGGTAAGTTGGAGCAATCTGTATTACATTTTAAATTTCTTCTAGTGATATATATATATGTGTGTACAAATTAGACTCTGCAGGAGTAAAGACAATGTTTCCCTAAGTGATGATGACACTGACACCATGATTGAAATGCCGGGATGCAGCAGCAAACCAATTGATGAAAGCCCTTTGAGTGAGGGGCCAAGCTTCAGCAGCAAGAAACCGAATGAAAGAAGCATAAGAGAGCTACCCAGCTGTAGCAGTAAAAATCCTCAGCCCCTCATTTCTAAAGTCTTCCAAAATATTGAAAACTTTTTGCTTCATGGCTCAAAGAACCAAAAGCTACAGCATGGAATAGTGGAAATGGTTATCAAGAATAATCTACCTTTTGACTTTGTTGAAGGTGTATTAAAATACATTACAAAACAAATTGATAATTAATGACGCTTTTTTTCATTTATTTTTTAAAAGGTAAAGGCTTCTTAAGTTTCATAAAGCAACATTTTCCTCTTTACAAAGTCCCAACAAGAAATACCATCAAGGCTCACATTGATAAAATGTACGATGAAGAAAAAGAAAAATGTGTAGCGATGCTAAAAACTTTTTCATATTTGAGTTTAACGACAGATATCTGGACTGATGTAGAAATGAATAGCATGCTTGGTGTGACCATTCTTGGTGTAAATGGGACGAAGCAATTTAATGGAACAATTGGCGTTTATAAATTAACGGAAGCACATACTGCATCACATATTTCCGAAGTTCTCATTGCTGCTTTGAAAGACTTTTCTACTGACGAAAAACAAGTAATGGGTGTAGTGACCGACAATGGTGCAAACATCGTAAAAGCAGAACATGATTCATTTGGCAAAAAACGCCATATTCCTTGTTTTGCACACACCCTCAATTTGGTATGTGAAAACCTGAAGTAAATGCAGTTGTAAAATGCAAAGAAATAGTTAAGTGGCTAAAAAGAAGTGTTAAAGCCAATGATGATCTTCGAAAATGCA
Organism: Bactrocera zonata; assembly: GCA_037783105.1. Lineage (NCBI taxonomy): Eukaryota > Metazoa > Arthropoda > Insecta > Diptera > Tephritidae > Bactrocera > Bactrocera zonata. Next base: position 159,663 of record JBAWJQ010006356.1, read on the forward strand.
AGCTGCTGCCGGAGTACCTGAAGGCAAAATGCTAAAGCCAATTTTGGACGTGAAAACACGTTGGAATTCGACCTACTACGTACTTGAATGGTTCATTAAACTATGTTCATATATTAACCAAATACTCAACTATTCTGACGCACCGGTAATGATAACATCTAAGGAAAAAGATGATATCATGGTAATAATCAGTATATTGAGACCATAGAGGCAATGACTGTACAACTAAGTGGTGAACAACGAGCAACGTTAAGTCAAGTGATTCCATTAGTTTACTGTGGTCGGGAACAAATAGTGAGAATAACAGCTAAACAGCCAGTCGCCGAAAAACTAAAAGATGTCGTGTTAAATCAGTTTGATCGTAGATTTGGCTACATCGAACATTCCTTTTTGCTAGCTGCATCAACATTACTCGACCCGAGATTCAAAATAATTAATTTCAAAGACCCATTAGCGTTGTCCCCAGTTATAAAGTTTTTACGTACTGGAATAACAGTTGCAGATGATACTATGGAAACGGGCAGCGAGTCGTCTGTGGAATCAGTAGAGAATGAGTTTGGCTTCTGGGCTCCTCACAAAAATCTAGTGCACAAAAGAAGAAGGAAGGGCAACGATTTCACACCTCCACAAGATGAATTGAGCTTTTATTTGAATTGTCAGGTATAAGAACTAAGTCGAAACACTATTGATGCTTGGGAAGAAATGAAAACCGTTTATCCAAAACTGTACGGACTTTCAAAAAAGTATTGTCATCTACATGATACCTAAGTACCATCTGAGCGGCTTTTCTCAAAAGCGGGGTAAATTGCGACCGAAAAACGCAATCGTTTGACAACAAAACGTTTATCGAAATTGCTTTTTCTTCAAACTTGGTTTAACAGAGAATAAATTTTCTTGACTTCAATGAATATATTTTCTTTTATGCTAATACTATGTTCGGACCGACATTGAAAACATGTTTTCGTGGGAAAAACTGGTTTTCGCTGAAAACCACTTGAAAACTTACATTCCACTCATTATAATCGGTGCCTGCTCTAGTTTAATCGATTTTTTTGGAGAACATATTTTGCCGGCCCTAAATTGTCACTTGATATTTGTTTACATTCCATATACAAATACAGCTGTCACTTTATATTCTCATATTAGGGGAATTCTCTTGTTCATGGAACAACTTGCACGGTGCAGGAGTTGCAGAATTTTCCTCTTGGTACAACGGCATAACAACAAACACACGCAGAAAATTATTTGCAATGGCTGTAAAATCTGTCAAACCAAAACCCATGTTTATTTTTGTGCCGTCATACATACAGCTGTGTTCATGAAAATAGTAGTGTCTGTGGGTCCTAACTTTCGAAGCATTAAACTCAAATAAAAGATACAAATTCATATAAAAAGTTGTAAGGAAAGTATTTATTATTAGTGCTAAGAATATTCACAGTCTCATTTTTTTTAAATATTTCATTTTTACGCACGAAAGCATATTTAAGAAAAAATACCTAAAAATTTGTGTGTTCATTAAAATAGTAGTGTTTACTTCAATTACGTAAAAAAAATTAAAAAGACCTTTTGAAGTTAATATTTCCTGTGCTACATATTGTCTGTACTCTAGTATTTAGTAGTAAATCCCTTATTATTTAATACCGCCGCACATCGACGTGGCATAGAATCAACAAGATCCTTACAACGCTTCACAGGGATTTGTGTCCATGCCTGTTTAACCACTTGCCAAAGGTGTACTCTACTTGTTGGATTTGCTGTTGCTACAACTCTTTTGACATCTCCCCATAAGTTTTCAATCGGGTTCAGGTCCGGGGACTGAGCTGGCCAGCGCATTACGTCGATCTTTTCAGCTGCAAACCACTCCTTAGCTAGTTTGGAAGTATGTTTTGGGTCGTTGTCCTGTTGAAACGTCCATTTTATCGGCATTTCCCAGCTAGCAAATGGTAACATAATGTCTCTTAGTATATTTACGTATACTACTCGGTCCATGATGCCATCAATCAAATGGATAGGACCAACACCACTATACGAAAAGCACGCCCACACCATAATGCTAAGGCCACCATGCTTAACCGTTTTAGTAGTGTACCTGGGGTGGTATTCTGTGTTTGGTGGGCGACGGACATATTTTCTGGATCCTGTCCCACCAAACAAGACTATTTTGCTTTCATCAGTCCACAACACGTTGCGCCAATTTGCGGGCGGCCAATTCAAGTGCTCATTTGCAAATTGAATTCTTGCAGCGACATGTTTTTTAGTTAAAAGCGGTACCTTCCTGGGACTCCTTGCTTTTAAATTATTTTCTATTAAACGTCTGCGAACTGTCAGAGCACTGATTGGCAAATTTAATTCATTTTTTATTACTTTTGCGGACGCTGTAGGCTTGGCTTTAGAGTAGCGAATAATACGTTTGTCCTCTAAGGCTGTAGTCTTCCTTTTTCCACCACGATTTTCAGCTTTGTGTTCATAATTTATGGCGTTATATATCATTGTGGCAGTGCATCCTATAATTTCTTCGATTTCCTTGTACGTCTTTCCCTCATTTCTTAACTTAATTATTATTTGGCGTTTTTCTACGGAGCAATGTTTTGCTCTACCCACTAAAATACAAGTAGTACCGAAATGTCAATAAATTTAATCAAAAAATGTTGAATTTACTTAAATACACTTACTGTTTGCTGATTTTTATTTTTATATTGTACTTATCAACCATTCGCGTCAAGCACTACTATTTCAATGAACATAATATTTTTGAGCAACGTTCAAAATATCGTCACAAACAACACGAATAACGCAAAGTTAACGGGATTTCTTGATTTACCGTTTCTTGGAAGTCCATTCTACAAAAATACTACACACTTGTTCAACTTGGAACTTCTTACATGTCAGAACAGCGTTTTAAATGTTAGGATCAATTGCACTACTATTTTCATGAACACAACTGTATATCTCTAGATTTTGCAATGGGTGCTCTGTTGGCGTTGCATATTTCGGTATAGAATTTTTGCATTTTGTGTCATCGTGCAATCTTGCAAAAGCAAGAGAATGCCGCTATTGATAGTTGTCAGTGAAAACTCATCGAAAACACAAAATGTCGGTCCGAACGACTTAGATTCCACAACATACAAATGTGTTTTCAATGTCGGTCCGAACATAGTATAAGACAAATTAATTTTGAATACGATATTTTAATTTTATTTCCGTTTTTGTATTTGTGTATATACCAACATAATTTGAATGTCTGAAATAAGAATATAGTCTCCTGTATTTTATTGGTTTTGTTTTTACGCAAAGCTGCAAAACATAGTCTTTCAAGCAAGAGGCAATTCTTTTATTTTAAGATTGCTGTACATATTTTGGAAAATTTAATGTCATTGTGCTACTTAACTTCAAATATAGGTCATTTTCTTTTTCAGGATATGTCTGAAACTTGGTGGTGGTCTTAATGCAATTTAGTATTATTTGAAAACATTTAAATAAATCGATTAATCGATTTTTTTAAATTAATTGCAATTATTTCTTTATATCTTGCAATTAATCATTTGATTATTTAATCGATTAAAAAAACTTTTTTGCCATCCCTAGGTCTGAGGCTTGTGTTAAATTGTTTACATATTATAATGCTTAGTTAACATATTTAATATTTGGTATTTTCAGATCACGTTTGGCAAGTGGTAGTACAAAAGAAAAGCTTGGCAGAAGAAAGGAAAATTATAGGAAACTATCATGTATGCTTGTCCCCAAAGTCTGTCACTTTTATAAGAATTGGTTCAGAAAAGTCGTCATCAGGATATATTAGAGCCACGGATGTACATATTCCCTTAAACACCATAAGAAGGTATATAATTATAATTAGGTTTTTTATTATTCTAAAATCTGTTAATATAATATACCGAATATGCTTATGTGTCGTTATCCAAGTAATTTCATTTTTTAGTGCTGTTTAAATACGATAGTGTTTTATTGTGTAACGTGAACGTTTGCGTTAGACAAATTTACTTTTGCAGCGATCTCTCGAGTTATTATCAACAATTTGCATCGACCAAAGACTTTATTTTAAAAAGTATCCAGAACGTAGTGCATCCTTAATATCGGAATTGCCGGAACGTAATTTTGTTAACTAATTTTGGCAGTGGCGTTCGGTCAACATATCTTCTCCGTACATAATTTTTGGAATTAAAAATAAATCCATAGGTCCCGCAATCACCACACATTAATTCTATTCAAAATATCTGGAACTTTTTGGAAACCCGTATTCGAAAACATCGAATTTCATCAAAATAAGGTCAAAAAGCTGGATCATGGACTTAGTGGGTAAAAATATTCGGAAATAATACTAGAAATTGAGTGGGGAGCATACATCGATGTCTAGGGACAATAATAGCAACAAAATGTAGGCCAAAAACCGCTAAAACTATTGTAATTACTTTTGATTTATATAAATAATAATTAGTGTAAACTTTTTTCATATAAATTATGCGAATTTGAAGCTTTAGCATTAATTTTTTTTTATTTGTGTAAAAAAGAAACTATTTTGATATGCTAAATTTATCTCATACATATGTATGTACATACATATGTATGTATATAAAAATGAATCGCAAAATATGTTGGTAAGCGCATAACTCAACAACGCCTGGACCAATTTGACCAATTCTTTTTTCTAAATGTTCGTTGAGGTTCAAAGATGGTTTTTACTCCCAGAAAAATTCGAATAATTGCCGGAAACTCCCTAAAAACAGCCCTTTTCTTTTTTCCATACAAACGAGTGAATGTTGGTTTATTAGTAACGCTATGGGAATGACTGAACCAATCTTGATGAAATTTTCAGAGAATGTTCTGTGTGGATCGGGGAAGGTTTAGAAATAAAAAAACCTGTATGCTTTTCGTGAGGAAAGTCGGAAAATTGGAAAATTCCAAAAAGTTAAGTTTTTTCATTAAAATTTTTTTTTCAATTTTTTGTTTTGTTTTTCAATTATTTGAATCGTTCAAATTTGTCGTTTGCTTCAAAAAATTTTGAAAATTATTCAGTGAAAACGTTATGTGTGTTGCACACAAAGTGATCAATTACAGATTGAAATTTGTTGCGATGCCACGAAGAGGTCGCGCTTATATCGGTCGGCGTTCTTTTTGGCATCAACATACATTAACAGCCCAAGGCACATGACCGAGTACTCCCAGGATGCGATGACATACGTGCGGTATTATGGATCGCGGTCAATCAGCAGCGATCGTCCCGATGTCACAGCAAGACTTTTCAAGCAACAGCTTCGATGGACTTTATCTTGAAGCAACGTATATATGGCGCTGTTAGATGCTAGATGTACTCTGTTGAGTAGCAAACGAGAGGTTTGCCGCATACACACATTCTTTTTTGGATGGTGGGTGGTGGTTACACCAGATCAAATTGATGAAATCATTCAATCATGCGGAAATTCCTGATACAAAGAAAGATCCAGTATTATACGAAGTGATGAAAACCAATAAGGTTCATGGACCTTGCGGACACCACAATCCCACTTCGGTTTGTGTGTCTGACAATAAATGCACGGAACAGTATCCACGTGCTTTTCTTTCGGAAACACAAACTAAAAATGATGGATATCCGTTGTATCGGCTCGCTCACCAGGCGACAATAGCAGAACATTTAGCATTCAATTTAGAGGCGTCAATATCGAAGTTAACAACACATGAATCCTACCATATTCGCCACTGTTGTCTAATTCACATTCAAAAGTAATGTCAGTGTTGCGTATTGCAGTTTGGTGTAATCGATAAAATTCGTTTGTAAGTACGTCACCAAAGGAAGCAACATGGCGGTTATTGGTTTTGAACGATACGGTCGATATGTGAACTGCACTAAAGCGCTTTGTAGGATATTAACTTTTGCAATTCGTGAACGTTTTCTGACTGTTGTGGGTCTCGCAGTTAATTTGGAGAATGGCCAAAGAGTGTATTTCAACCCAGGGAATACAGTACAACCAGTATAAAATTATCATTTACGAGTTTTTGGTCAACTTTCGTCAGTAATCCGTTTGCGAGGACATTCGGAAATACCTTGATATTGTACATGGAATGCATCGTCGAAGAAATAATTACGCAGAAAGCAAGGCCAACCAGTAGATTGATATCCAGGTGTGTTATCAACTAATGCATTAGGACGAATTTACACAATCCACCTGAAAAACGACGATTGTTTCTACATTCGGTTACTATTGATAAATGTACGCGGTTCAACTTCATTTGTGTCATTGTACATTGTCATCATACTGTGAATGATACGGTGTGTGCAACATTTTGAGAAGCAAGCTAGCAATTACAATTGCTGAAAAATGAGAATCACTGGAATGCCATTGAAGTTCGCACACTTTTCGCGATAATCATTTCGACATATCAGCCTTCACATCCGCGTCTATTATAGGATACGCACAAAAATGACATTGGCGAAAACATTTTACATCGTCTTCGCTAAAAATTGGAAATGTATCAATTCCGGTTGATACTTCCGGTGGTTTGATATCAATTCCTTATGCCGTTTATCAATTCACCGAAGATGGACTCATCACGAATGTTTATACGAACTTTGGCCAAATTAACGTAACCACGATTCCTTGAGTGCACGTACAATCATAGCTGCCAAAAATACCGATGTTGATGACTTAAACTGGAAGATTCAAAGTCAAATTCCGTGAGACTTGCGCTCATACAAATCGATCGATCGTCTTGACAATGAAGACGACGCCGTGAATTATCCAGTGGAATGTCTAAATTCTTTGGAGAGGCTTGGTATGCCACCGCATCATTTGCGTCTCAAAGTTGGATCTTTCGTTATAATGTTTCACAATCTGCAAGCGCCGAAACTGTGTAATGGGACTCGACTGATTGTGACCTATCGAATACAAGGGGACAGAATGCTTGATTCTACGAAATCCTTTGAGTTCTAACGATTTGCCATTTAAGTTCAAACGTATTCCGTTTCCAGTGAAAATTGCATTTTAGATGACAATCAACAGGGCAGAAGGAAAATCGCATAGTGTGTTGCATAAATTTGGAAATGTTATGTTTTTCACACGGCCAGATATATTTACGAGTTGGAAATCCATTTTCTCTGTACATTTACGCACCGGAACAGAAACCAAAAAATGTTGTTTATCAAAAAAAAAATAATAAAATGGTAAATTTAACTTTATTTTCATTTCAAAACACATAATTTCACGCAGACAACGGCTGCGGGGTCAGCTAGTTTTAAATAATACTTTTGAAATGGATAGAAAAAAACCACAAAATTTATTCATTTTATAACAAATAAACGTGTCGTAATTTAATAGAACTAGGTGTGTAAACTTTATTGGTCCACTGTATATTGTCCATCCACTTCTGTATGTCCATTTAATAGTTATATAATTTGACTGAGTACGTACATATATAGAAGTCATTAGTGGTGCACTATATTTCGTCAGTTAAGTTTTTTTTTTATTGTTTCTAAAAACAAAGTATAAAAATAGCTCTTCATAATACTTGGTGGTATGTGAATACGGCGTTAACTAAAAAATGGTGAAAATGTAAAAGTAAATGTTAAATATTTCACCGACAAAAATTAAAAAATGTAGTAAAGAAAAGTTAAAAACGAAGATCGTTCACAGTATACTAGATAATTATATTGTGAAGCTACTATTTAATATATTTTTAAGACCTAAATGCGTACTTTAAGCAAACATTTAAAAAAGGTTTGTAATCTTAGGCTGACCTAGTTCGTTAATATGTACAAAATAAATTCTTTAAAGAAATGTACAACAGAAAGGTTTGAAAGTAAATATTAATTAAAACATTCAAGTAATTAAAGATCAACGACGTTTTTTTTAGTTAAGCGTAACGAAATATGATCGGCGTTCCCCGCTGCTTCTGAAATAACAAATTCTCCTGGTATCAAAAATAACATCCGTATCATCTATGCTGCATGAATTTTGTCGTCTTCTCACTTTTCAAATTCGAATATAGAGAAAAAATATAAATATCAACCTTCCTGTGTTTGTTGACGTGCGTTTTTTGCTGCACAGATGCGCGTGCGTATCTGAGCTACAACAGGATAGTAGTTAGAATCAATGTTACGAACTCGGAGCGAGGATCCGAAGTCGACCAGCCTCAACTCATGGATGCAGAATTTACCGACCGTTGTGCCAAAGATACCTTCTTTGCCCACCTTTTGCAGAGGTCGTCATTAAAAAAGGAGTCTCTTAGTCGAAACTGTTTTCTTCTTTTCATTGGTAGTGTTTTTTACATGGCGGGTCCCAAACTCAGCGCACAGCATTTGGCTACCCAGATGATATTTGGTTAAAGATCGGATGTCGTGAGCTGCTTGAGCCATATGTAAATAAATCGTTTCTGCCTATCAGATAATGTGAATGGCATTGACACTGCAGACGTGTTTTTCGTCTATAATAACATTTCTTATCCTGGAATCTAGCCTCGGCGTTGTGCCAAATATACCTTCTTTGCCCTCCCTAGTGTTAAAGTCGCCAAGCACGATTTTGACATCATGGCGGTGGCAGCTCCCATAGGTGCGCTCCAAGCGCTCATATAATTCATCTTCGGTCATTTTCCTTCTCTTTCGTCGGAGCGTGGGCTCAAATCAGCGCTTTGATGCGCATTTTGGCTAGATGTATTTAGCGGAGTGAATTCCAGTACTCTGGGATGCATTTTCTTTCCCACACCAAATTTGCGCTCCTTTATGTCGCCATTGTAGTAAGTGCTTGTCCTGTCCATTGCATTCTTGGAAGGTGGTTCCTTTTCATTAGTAAGGGTTTTACGTGGCGGTTGCCAAACCCAGTACACAATCCTGGGGAGGGATGGTTCGCCTTCTCACTAAAGGGAATCGTTTTTGGCCACTCCCAAGTGATTGGCAATCAGAGAACTTTTCTCACTTGCGTGAACACATGTCTCCATCCTCCACTTCGTCTTGGCCACTCAGTTTCAAACATCCGCTTCCACTTTGTACTTTATCAAACTTCAAGTTTGCCGCAGTGTTCAAAGTGTACGGACGTGTTTCTAATTCGTTCCGTGAATTCTGTGATTAAAACGAAAACAAGCAAAAATTAAAAAAAAAAAACAAAAAAATCGATTAAACAGAAAATCAACAAATAGAAAACAGTGCCCACAAGTTGTTACAAGTAAACATAAACAAATTGTGCACGAAACAAAAAGTAAAAACAAAAATAGAAAAATAATCAAACAAACAAAAATGAGTGCTACTCAGCCTCACCAGCAAGAGCAATTTTTAAATGCCTACTTTAGCTTTGTCGAGCCAACAACAGTAACTCCTGGCAAAAACAAAATTAACGGCGATGACTCATCATCGCAGCGATCAGCTGAAAGAGCAAGTAAGCAAGCGCAATCAGCCGAAGTAGCAGAGAACAGCTAACGGGCAACAGCAATTGCGCTGATAGCAACCAGTATGCAGGTATCAGCAAGCACCCGGACAGCGAAGGAAAACAAAATGCAAGGTGAGAATGTACCAAGCAAAAAAGGGTTTCAAAGTGGTATTGATCGCTATATTAACCTAAAAAGGAAACTAAGTCTAATTAAATCAGCGGTCAATACCAAAAAATTTCAAACAGGCACTCCAAATGGTAAAAAGCCAGAAATCCTAAATGGCAACAGATTTGCCATACTAAGCAATAGTTCAGACGACGACGCGAAGGGTACCACCACAGTCGTTAATGCCAAACCTCCAATATATTTGCGCGAGCGTAGCGGTAATACTCTTGTTGCGAAATTAAGTGAAATTGTAGGTACTAACAATTTCTATATAGTGCCTTTGAAAAAAGGCAATATAGATGAAACAAAAATACAGTCCTACACTGAAAAAAGTTTCATGGAAATCGTTATTTGTCAAATGAAAACAAGAATTATTATTCGTACCAACTGTAGAGCTCAAAAGGCCTAGTTGTTGTCATTAAAGATATAGAGTCTTCGGTTGACTCTAACGATGTGAAAGAAGCACTGGAAGAAGGTGGTTTTAGCATTAAATCAGTAGTAAATATTTTTAACAGCAACAAAGTCCCACAACCAATGTTCAAAATGTGCCAAATTGTAACCAACTAAAGAAAAATGAAATACACCCGATTTACAATTTAAAATATCTGCTCCATCGCAGAATCACCGTTGGGGAACCACATAAGAGAAATGGTCCAGTACAATGTACAAACTGCCATGAGTATGGACACACGAAAGCATATTGCACTCTACGCAGTGTCTGTGTGGTGTGTGGTGGTCTACATCCTACTTCAAAATGTACTCTTAAAAAAGAGGTTTTAAATAAAAAATGCAGCAATTGTGGCGCAAATCACACTGCTAACTACAGGGATTGCCCTGTATATAAAGATTTGAAATCGAAGTTGTCACAGGGTATTCAAGCACGTCGTAACCAAATGCTACAAACACCCCGTAATGAAATTATAGCAACCTCAGCAAAAAGTTCAAATCATATTACCTCTAACAATAAAAATATGCAAGGAAGCTATGCAAATGTGGTGAAAGGCAACACTGTGCAAATGCAACTGCCGCAAAATCCTCCAAATGGAGGTATTGAAACTACGATTATAAATCTTACACAGTGTATGACACAATTTATGCCTAGCATGCAAAACATGATCCAAGATTTAATAAAATCAGAAAATCAGATGCTGCAAAATTTATTAAGTAAAAAATGAGCTTACTAAATGTCTGTATATGGTTAACGGTGTTAACCAACTTAAATTAGAGATTATCAGATTTCTGTCTGAAAAGTATATAGATATAATGCTTATGTCAGAAACTCATCTAACAAATAAAAATAATTTCAATATACCGGGATTTAGACTATATGTTACAAATCATCCGGATGGAAAAGCGCATGGTGGCACGGCAGTATTGATTAGAAATCGTTTAAACCACTACACTCTAGAATCTCATGCTACACCACAGTTACAAGCTACAACAATATCACTAAAAAATCGAGGTGGTGACATAACCTTACGGCTATATACTGTCCACCTCGTTTTAAAATTACAGAAATTGAATTTAAAGACTTTTTTGGAACACTAGGTCAAACATTTCTAGCAGGTGGAGATTACAACGCAAAACACACGTACTGGGGCTCACGTCTTATTAATCCGAAAGGACGACAGTTTTATCAAACTGTTATAAATAGGCACAATAACCTTGAAATAATATCTCCTGGTAAGCCGACATATTGGCCAAGTGATCGTAAGAAAATACCATATTTAACTGATTTTGCTGTAATCAAAAATATAGATAAATCGCACATAACAGCTGATACATGTACTGATCTACCTTCTGATCACTCTCCTATACTAATAAAGTTATGTGAACACCCCATATTCGTTAATCCAAAAGTGGGTCTAACTTCTTATAAAACGAATTGGCTAAAATGTAAAAATACGTCAGTAGCCACATTAATATTGAGTAGAAAATAAATACAGGAAGCGATATTGACGAAAGCATAAGAGAGCGCAGCTGTCTTAGCAACACCAAACAAAGAATAATCTCTAATAAAGAAATAGAAATGCTTGTAAATGAAAAAAGGCGTGCAAGACGTGAATGGCAGATAAATCGCTTCCCTTCCACTCAGCTTCAATTGAAAGCTGCTGTATGTAAATTAAAAAAGCGCTCAAACGTGAGGAAGAATTGAAATGTATATAAAGAAGCTGTGTCCAAATTCAAACAAGCAAAATTCCCTTTGGAAATCCCAAAAGTCCATGAAGCCACCAACTGACTCCAACCTGCCAATAAGAGACTTGGGTGGAAATTGGGCTCGAAGTGAAGAGGAAAAGGCTAATTGTTTTGCAAATAACCTAGAAAAGGTATTTTAACCCAATTTGCCAAAGAACAACTTTAAGCTGTCAATCTTACCCAACACAGTTTAAGTGTCGCTCGAGTCTCTTAAGACTTCACCTTCTGAAATTATTGGTATCATCAAAGAACTTAATCCAAAAAAGGCGCCGGGACATGATAATATTTCCTCAAAAATGCTAATTGAGTTACCAATTATTGCTGTAGAGGTGCTCTCTTTGCTCTTCAATACAATTCTTAATTTCGGATACTATCCAATTTTATGGAAAAAGTCGCAGATTATCTTGATAGATAAACCTGGGAAAGACTTAACACAGCCATCTTCATACAGACCAATCAGTCTTCTACCCTGTCTTTCAAAAGTATTTGAAAAAGTATTACTTTCCTCCATGAAAATAATACAATACCAATGCATCAATTCGGTTTTCGTGCGAAACATGGCACAATAGAGCAAGTAAATAGAATTACTAATGAAATAAGGACGGCATTCGAGCACAGGGAGTATTGTTCAGCAAAATTTCTAGATGTAGCTCAGGCGTTTGATAAGGTGTGGCACGAAAGCCTTTTATACAAGATTAAAAAAATTCTACCTTTAGAATTGTATAAAACATTCGAGTCTTATTTAAAAAATAGGAAATTAATGGTAAAAGTGGGAGATTTCATATCTGATGAACGACAGATAAGGGCTGGTGTACCCCAGGGCGGTGTTTTAGGCCCAACACTATATATCATATATACAGCAGATCTTCCAACAGCTAATAATATATTAACATCAACTTGTGCGGATGACAGCTATAGTGAGCCGTAGCAAATGCCACATTTTAGCATCACGAATATTAGCGAAGCATTTAAGTTCTGTCGAAGAGTGGCTAGCGAACTGGCGTATAAAGGTGAATGAACAGAAGTGTAAGCATATTACATTTTCGCTAAGACTAAAGATGCGCCTGGCAGTAAAAATAAACAATATTTCAGTACCCCATGCGAACGAAGTAACATATCTTGTTATTCACCTAGATAGAAGACTCACGTGGAGAAAACACACCTCTAGTAAAATAACATGTATGAAGATTAGAGCTGCAAATTTAAATTGGCTTTTAAATAAAAACTCCAAACTTAGCCTAGACAACAAAGTGCTTTTATGTAATGCGGTCATAAAGCCGATTTGGATATATGGCATTCAACTGTGGGGTACGACTTGTGCAACTAATATTGATCTAATACAAAGGTTCCAATCAAAAATACTTACAACAATCACGTGTTCACCATGGTACATGCGTAACGAAAATATCCATAAAGACCTTGGTATTCCCATGGTAAAAAAGAAGTAGAAGACAGCCGAATTAAATATATATCTAAACTCCGAGATCACCCAAACCCTTTGGCTAATGCTTTGGTACATTCTTGGGATCAAACACGACTTAAAAGAAGAGATATGCCTGCATATTAAAGAGCGACGTATCACCAAAACAGTTCAATCACTTGCTTGAGTCTGTCTAGTTTTTAAATAGATTTAAGATTTTATTACATATTTTTAAGCTTTAAGAAAAAGCAGATTCCATAAATAAAATAGTTTTGAAAAAAAAACTTCAACTTATTTTTTTTATTATTTATAATGTACTTTAATGAACCAAATATGGTCAACCACCTTTTGTCATTTTTTCGCTAGAAACATTATTTCAACAGTGTAAAGCTTTTCTGGTTGATCGGTGAAAAACTGCTACAAGTAACTCCATTAAGGTAGTTCTGCAAAAAGTAGTCCGATGGTGCGAGGTCAGGGCTATCTGGTGGTTGCAACAAAACTTCCCAGCCAAGCTCTCTCAAATTTTGCCGAAACATCAAACATGTGTATGGTCTAGCGTTGTCCTGATGGAACACAAAGCCCCTTCTGTTGATCAGTTCTTGCTGTTTTTTTCGATTTCTTGCTTCAATCTCATCAGTTGTTGATAGTAAAATGTAGACTTAATCGTTCCACCAGGCTGGAGCAGCTCATAGTGGATGATTCCTTTCCAATCCCACCGAACACTCAGCCTAACCATTCAAAGCGTCAATCCTGGCTTTGCGGCGATTTGTTGAGCTTCATAACGCTTGGACAATGATCTTCTTCGCACATTGTTGTCGTATTGGGTCCACTTTTCGTCTCCTGTTACCATTCGCTTCAGAAATGGTTCGATTTCATTTCGTTTCAGCAAAGAATCGCAGAAGTTATTTCGTCCATTAAATTTTTCACATACAATTCATGTGGTACCCAAACATCGATCTTCTTTTTGTAGCCAGCATTTTTTAAATCATTCATAACTGTTTGATGATGAATGTTAAGTTCCTTAGAGATGTCATAGCTGCTTATGTGACGGTACTGGCCAATCTTTTCCATAATTTCACCGACTTTTTCAACGATAAGTGGACCAGAGCGAGGTGCATCTTTCACATCGAAATTTCCAGAACGGAAGCGAGCGAACCATTGTTGTGCTACACGAACTGATACTGATACAGTCTCCGTAAACTTCACAAATTTCAATGGTGGCTTGCGTGGCATTCTTCCCTTTTTATACAAAAATATAAAAATGGAGCGAATTTTTTCATGGGCGAGGGCATTCTTCCCTTTTATATTTTCACTTATTTTTGAGCAGATGTTGTCTTTTTTCTTCTTCCCCGAATTAATTTTTTATTAAATGAAGCTTAAAATCTCACCTTTCTAACACTGGAGATCTACGACTGCAACGACATCTATTGACAAAATGCGAAAAGACTACCCTACATTCCGTAGCCTTATGTACCATTATTATTTGTTTTCCTCCAATTCTTTTTTAGGCTGCCAAGAGATGTTTTAATTCGTTGAATATATGTACAGTGGACCAATAAAGTTTACATACACCTAGTTCTATTAAATTACGACAGTTTTTTTTTTTTTTTTGTTTCAAAATGAATAAATTTTGTGGTTTTTTTCTATCCATTTCAAGATATGTACTATATTTAGCATTAAATATAGCATATCAAAATATTTTGTTTTACACAAACAAAAAAAATTAATGCTAAAGCCTAAAATGGGTATAATTTATATCAAAAAAGTTTACGTACACTAATGATTACATATATAAACCAAAAGTAATTACAATAGTTTTAGCGGTTTTTGGCCTACATTTTGTTGCTATTATTGTCCCTAGATTGAGATCAGAGAACTTTTCTTGCGTGAACTTCTACACATGATTCTATCCTCCAATGTACCTACAAGAATATAATTATGTGGTTGAACATAGGTCAGGAACTCGCATGAGACACGTAGATGCTTTTAGTCGTGCATACTGTTTGTTAGTAGAAGACTCGTTAACGTTCAGGATAAGAGAGGCGCAAATGCAAGATGACTGGATAAGAGCAGTGCGGAAAATTGTGGAAGTAGAATCATACGAAGTTTTTTTTTTTTTAAGAAATGATTTACTTTACAACGACTCTGTAAAGGAATTGTTGGTGGTACCATCCAGTATGGAAGAAGAAATTACAAAGTTAGCACATAGCCAGGGTCATTTTGCAGCAAAAAGAACACAGGAGCTAGCAGAGAGAAATTATTATATACCAAACTTGAGCAAAAAAGTGTAAAATGTAGTAACTTCGTGTGTAGAGTGCATAGAAATAGATGCAAAAAGGTGTAAGAAAGAGGGTTTGTTGACACCAATCGACAAAACTTATGAACCATTAGGTACTTACCATATTGACCATGTTGGGTCTATTAACTGAAACACGGAATAAGTATAATCATATTTTAGTCATAACAGACGCATTTTCGAAATTCGCTTGGTTGTATCCAACGAAATCAACCGGGGTGGAAGAGGTAATCAATAAATTAGAGAAACAATCCTCAGTTTTCGGCAACCCGAAACGGATTGTAACGGACAGAGCAGCGGCCTTTACGTCAAAAGCGTTTAACGAGTACTGCACGAAGGAGGGCATACAACACTTGTTGATTGCAACCGGTGTTCCGCGGGGCAACGGACAGGTAGAACGCGTTCACAAGACCGTTGTTCCAATGCTGTCTAAGAAATGTCAAAGAAACCCAACCCGTTGGTACAACCACGTCGCAAAAGTACAACAGATTTTAAATAACACTACACCACGCAGTACGAAAATATCACCTTTTAGAATTCTCACAGGACTGAACATGCGAGTAGTGACTCAGAAATTTTAAAAGATCTCGAAATAGAGGAATTGAAATTAGAACGTGATTTATTAAAAAAGAGTGCTCATAAAAATATAAAAAAAACACAAAAAGACAACTGTAAGACATTTAATCAAAAAAAGAAATAAAGCCGTGAATACAACATAGGAGATCTGGTAGTCATTAAAAAAACTCAGTTTGGGGTGGCTACAAAATTACGACCGAAGTATTTAGGACCGTACAAGGTAGTCGCCAAACTAAACCATAACAGGTACGAGTTTGACAAAGTAGGAAATACGGAAGGACCAAAGAATACCACTACAGTGTCGGAAAACATGAAAAGGTGGACTTAATTATTCGAGGTCGAATAATAGGTCAGGATGGCCGATTGTAGGAGGAAATAATATATCTGCCACCTGTCTTATATTATATTGTCACTGAACGAATAATATGTCGTTCAGATGGCAACATTGTAACTCAGCTGTTAATTGACGAAGCGTCCATCAGCAGTCGTCATTGTAACGGTTCATATTGATCATTCATTTTGTATTAGTCATTGGTTAAGTGTCAGTTGTTAAGAAACGTTGTGTAAAGTGGTCGCGCCGCCGATTGAATTTAAAAGTGCGGATAAACTAAATAATAAACCAAATAAAAAATAAGAACGCGGTGTTTTCCTTTAAAATGAATCCTACATGTATGTAATTTGAAGTAGGGAAGCGTAATCAATAAGACACTCAACTTCGAATTTTTTGATGATCGTTATTTTGCATTTCAGGTGATGATATGTATGTTTAAACATAATGTTATATTATTTTGGTCAAAACCCACTTTTTTCAAATTTTAAAAAATTTTAGAATCTTACTTTTTTTTAAATATTCTTAGTTTAACTAGAACATAAGTTATTAACAAATATGAATCCCTTTGAATATTTTGTTTCCGATAAAATTGCAACCTGCATCCTCCGATAAATGCACATGCGAGATGCATAGAGTAGTTGCTTTCCTAAAACAGAATATCAAAGATTTCGTATCCAAAAAAATTCGGATGATGTGTAAATATATGACTATAAATCCTAGAAATTTCGCTTTAATCATTTATTTTTCCCCTACCAAAAAAATCTCAAAAAATCGATTTTTTGCAGCCTGTAATGCAGGCTTCCTCCTTAAATATTTTTTTTTTTTTTCAAAACTCAGTAATTAGACAATTCGAGATTTATTCTTATGCTTTCTCCTATAGAAATAAAGATAAATTAATTCGCAACAATAAAATAACCTGATTTCTTAACTTACGTTTAAAATCTGTGAGCGAATATCTTCTTGCTTGGTTTCTGATAGCAACACCGATAAAATTGGTTTCCATTACTCCCAAAACCGATACAAATTCTGTTTCGAATATCAAACCAATAATATCTGAATTCATGACCTACTACTTTTTTGTTCGGTTTCAATTCTGATTCCGACAACTATCAGATTCCACAACACCCCTGATTATTAATATTGAGTACAAAATAAATACACTAAAAAGAAATACGTAAGCATAAGAAAACTCAATGATGTAATAACTAACGCAGCTGTATCAGTAACTATAAACGGCTTGGTCTCAGAAAAATTACTAATAGAGAAATAGAAACGCTTGTAAATGAAAAAAGCCGTACAAGACGAGGAGGATTGATAAATCGATCCCTTCCACTCAGCTTCAACTGAATTCTGCTGTACGTAAATTAAAAAAGCGCTTAAATGCGAGGAAGAATACAGCAAATGAAATAAAAAAAACTGTTCAAATTCAGGCAAGTAAAATTCCCTTTGGAAAACCCAAAAGGCCATGAAGCCACCAGTCGCTTCTAACATGCCTATACGAAACTTGGAAAAATTGGATTCGAAGTGAGAAGGAAAAACTTAATTGTTTTGCAAATCACCTATAAAAGGTATTTCTACTTAATTGCCCAAAGAAAAACTATAAGCTGTCAAACATACCCAACATAACGATTAACGAATCGCTCCAGTCTTTTACGACTTCACCTTCTGAAATTGACTGAATCATAAAAGAACTTAATCCAAAAAAGTCGCCAAGACATTATAATTCTTAGTTTCAGATACGATACAATTTCATGGAAAGACTTAACACAGCCGTATTCATACAGACCAATCAGTCTTCTACTCTGTCTTTCACATTTTTGAATCAACTGAAACACAAAAACCCAATTTATTCTTAAAAAGTACGTGAATGATTAGCGTCCCTACTAGAATTGTGAAAAAATATTGATAAATAAAAAAATAATTAACGTTTTTTTTTTTTAATTTCTCCCCATGTTTTTTACATGAATTTTGTCATAAGATTGACAATAAATTAGAAAAAACGTAGGGACGATAGCCAGACGTTTTGTGAACCTTTAAAAAAAATTAAGCAAATCGCTTGAGTAGTTCGATCAGAATCATGTTCGCCAGTTTAAAAAAAGTGTGTTTTGAGAAAAACGCGTTTAAAATTTGAAGTGTACACCCCGAGCGCTCCGAACGTCGAGCGGTATTATTATTTTTGAGCTCTTTTCGAAACCTTCCAATGGTAAAGTAGGTGTATACATTAATTCTAAAGGTATAAGGGAACAGAAAATGCAAAAAAAAAAAAAAATTGAAAAAAGATTAGCCTACTGACCCCTTAACTCTGTATTTATGTCATTTAATATTGCATACGAAGGTATTCGGCAATTTACCTCTAAATGATACATGTACTATGTAATAACGCCACACCTTCTAGAGTTCTATGTTTCCTAGTGATTTATGTCACTTAATATTTGATTGTTGGAGTTAGTTTCTATGTATTTTGCGGGGTATACTTACTTCGCCTTTAGTTATGTATCTTTTTTTTTATTTAAATTAAAGATTGGCAATTTTTCAGAACTACTAACTCAGCGCTTTTTGTATTATTTTTTTTTCGGGCACAATTCAACTTCATAGTAATATAAATATAAAAATAAATATTCAAATTTTTACACAATTTTAAATAACTTTTATGAACTTGTTCACTGTTATTTCAACCCAGTACACGCGACCGAAAAGGTTTTCCAAATTTGGACCACAACTTTGACGACAAATCCAAGAGTTGGCGAAACGTACAGATGTATCGGATGCGGGCGTAGAAAACGAATTGTGTTGATCCCGATCTAACCAATCCTTTTTGATCGGTTAGATGGTGAAAACGATAACGTATGGTGTGTGTGTAGTGTGGCTGGTTTGTTGCGTGGGGTTGCGTGTATGATGATTTAGGTTGTATGCCATGAAGTCGCATAAACATCCCGGCCCCCTAGGCAAATTAATTGCCTAGAAGCCGCTGCAGTTTCTGTAGGGTGCTCACTACAGCGCTGAAACCCGTCGCCTTTCGCTGGTTGCGGTGGTTATGATGTGGTGGTGTCTGCGAACGTGCACCTCGGGACGGCTTAGAGCGATGGGCTCTCCGGTGTTGAACCTGATCTCTATGTTGATTGTGCCGCTGTTGACCACGCCGGTGACTGGCGTGCGTTGAATGATCAGAGCGTCGAGGAAAGCGGTGAAATAGTGTATGATGCGGTCGGTGGCAGTGCTGACACGACCCGTCTGACAAGCACTCCAATGTAGCGTGCGTGTCTGCCAAGCATGTTATGCAGTGGCCGTGGGCTCTAGCGATCTGTTGGCGCTGAGCGGGCGTCATTGTCTTGAAAATTGTGCACTTCTTTAGGGCATGGGGTCGATGGCATAGGCTGCATCGTGGCGGTACATACTCCTCGAACTGCTCCTCGCCCGCTTCCCTCACTGGTTGACCGGATGATTAGCTGGACAGGCTTGTGCCTTGTTCCCTCCTTGGTGCGGCGATGGGTGCAGCGGATGCTGCATTTGCATTAATTGCGGACCTCACCGGCTGGGGGTTATTGCGGGTTTCTTCTACGTCCATTTCTAGTGGAATAGGAATATGTATATTAAACATGGTTTTGCTAGTAGTATGAAGTATGCTACTCATTTTATATATGTGTATACTATATACATATATATATAGATATATGTATTTATGTCTTTATATGCTACTTTTATTTATATGTATTATATATTATTTAGATATGGATTTTGTTGTTTATTATTAATCGCGTTCATTATGTTTTTGGTTTGTACGTATGGATTGTAAAACGGTGTATTTTTAATTAATTATTGTTTGATTTTATGTATGCGTTTGCGTTCGCTTGTTTTCGGTGATCGGTTCTTCGGTATTTGGAACACAATTTCACTAATGGTCGAGTTAGTAGGCCAGTTTTTGTTCGTACATCTACTAATCTTATATGACCATCTCGTCCCCGATGTACCTTTTCAATGCGACCTAGTCGTCATTCCGTAGGGGAAGGCATTCGTCCTGTATGATGACGCATTCGCCTGTACTGGGTTCCTTCTGGATCGTTTTCCATCGATATCTCTTATGGAGATCTTTAAGATAGTCCTCCTTCCATCTGTGGCTGAATTCATGATGGAGAATCTTGATTCTTTCCCATCGATTTATTAAAGTAAGTGAGTCTCCTTCTGTCTCAGGTATGGCGAGAAGAGGAGCTCCTCTGTGGAAGTGTCCAGGTGTAAGAGCTGTGAAATCGGAGGGATCTTGCGAGAGTGGTGATATAGGTCTTGAATTTAATACGGCTTCGATACGAGTGAGTAGTGTAGTAAACTCCTCATAATTGAATTTATGATTACCAGCCGTTTTCTTTAAATGGGACTTAAAGCTTTTCAATGCTGATTCCCAAAGTCCACCCATGTGTGGAGAACATGGAGGTATAAACTGCCAATCGATCCCTTGGGGTGCATATTTTTTAACTATTTCAGGGGATACTTCTTTCATAAAGTTTATGAACTCTTTCTCGGTGGCTGTTTGAGCTCCGATAAAGTTTTTCCCATTGTCGCTCATAATCTTTGAGGGAAATCCGCGTCGTCCGACAAAGCGTGCAAATGCTGCGAGGAAAGCCGCAGTTGTCAGATCTAAACAAAGCTCGAGGTGTACTGCCTTTGTCGTAAAACATACAAAAACAGCCACAATACCCTTTTCTAAAGGAAGAAGATCTTAACATCGAGGCCTTTATCTGGAAAGGTCCAGCAAAATCAACCCCAGTAATAGTAAAAGGTAGAGCATAATTGCAGCGTTCAGGTGGTAAAGCTACCATGATCTGCGTACGCATTTTATGTTTGTACAAGGTACATTGTTTACACATAAAAATCGTCTTTTTTAAGTTGTGGCTTTAGTCGCGGTATATAAAATTCTTGTCGGACCATTTGCTGCATCAAGCGATGCTCACCATGTAGTGTAAGTTGGTGAAGGTATATTAAGAATAAATGAGTAAAACGGGATTTCTCTGGTATAATAATTGGATGCCGTTCGTTGTAACTGAGGCTGGAATTCGCTGATCTTCCATTTGCCCTTATTAATCCCTTAGCGTCCAAGAATGGATTTAAGACGAGAAGAGAGCTTCCCTTTTCGAGTGGTCGTCTTTCGACCAACTTTGCTTTCTCTCGACTGAAAAAGCGAGTTTGGGTGTAGGTAATGAGACTAACTTTGGCATGTTGCAAATCGGTATGCGTTAGTTGCACGCAAGGATCATTTGGTATCCCTTTCATTTTTTGTTTAAGTCTTTGGGTGAATTTGTGCATGTAAGCGACTCTTAGTGCTCTAGGAAATGAAGAAAATCGATGGAGAATATCATCCTCTTCTGGAGTGATATGAAAATTTTCAATTTTCCGACTTTCCAGCGGTATTATATTACGAGCGGGAGACTTTGGTCAGAATTCTTGTGATTCTGTTAGCCATGTTGGACCATTCCACCAGAGTGTAGTGCTGGTGAGGTGCAGTGGCTTGCAACCTCTTGTCCCAAGATCCGCTGGGTTATCTGCACTTGCAACATGTTGCCATTTTGCTGGGCCAACTAAGTCTAAAATTTGGTATATTCGGTTAGATACATAGGTCTTCCAGCAATAGGGTGGTTTTTCTAACCATGCTAAAACTATCTCTGAGTCTGACCAAAGATACATTTTGTGATCGTTTAATTTGAGATGGGTTTGGACTATGGAAATTAATTTTGCTAACAGAAGAGCACCATTCAGTTCAAGCCGTGGCAGACTGAGTGTCTTCAAAGGTGCAACTTTGGCTTTGGCTACCAAGAGGTGTGCAGATATTTTGTTATCGTACTGTGTGCGTACGTAAACTGTTGCGCAATAAGCCTTTTCAGAGGCATCACAGAAACCGTGTAATTCTGTGTTAATGTTAGGTGTGAAATTTACCCATCGAGGGATTCGAATTTCTGATATAGTATGCAAATTGTTAGCAAATTGTACCCATTTTGTTAAACGTACAGGTTTTACCTGTTCATCCCATTCAGTGCCATCTTGCCACAATTCTTGAATGAGGATTTTTGCTTGAATCATTATTGGCGAAAGCCATCCTGCGGGGTCGAAAAGTTTTGCCACCGAGGAAAGTATTTGGCGTTTTGTAATAGCGGACATTGCAGATATTGACTCAATTGTATATGAGAATTGATCTGTTATCGCATTCCAATGAAGCCCTAGGGTTTTTTTGTACTGGCCGTTTCAAATTTAAGGAAATTTGTATCTAATAAGTCTTCCTTTTTTATGTTTTTTATTATTTCGGGATGATTTGATGTAATTTTCTTTCACTTAAGATAGTGATTCGCACGCTATTGGTATACTGTGGCTACCTGATAAAATATCATCAACATATGTTTGTGTTTGTAACACAGAAGTTGCTAAGGGCAAATTTGTTTCACACGTTTTTGCTAATTCATGCAGTGTCCTGATCGCTAAGTAGGGTGCTCAATTGATGCGAAAGGTGACGGTTTTAAGTTTGTAGTCGCTGATTGGACTATTACTTGATTTGCGGAAGACTATACGCTGGAAATCTTGGTCATCTTTATGTACTAGAATTTGTCTGTACATTTTCTCTACATCCCCATTAAAAACGTATTTAAACATACGCCAATTTAGTATTAGCAGCATGAGATCAGGTTGTAAGGTTGGGCCAGTATATAGTACGTCGTTGAGTGATTTACCTGAGCTTGTACACTTTGAGGCATTGAAAACCACTCGTACTTTTGTTGTGATTTTATCAGGTCGTATTACCCCGTGATGTGGCAGATAAAGAGATAAATATCTACCTTTAGATACTTTTTTATATGGTACAGTTTCTTCCATATGATTGAGGTCTAGATACTCGTCCATCACATTATCATATGCTGATTTGAGCTCACTTTTCTTTATCAGACTTTTTTCCAAGCTTAGAAATTGCTGGACTGCTGATATTCTAGAGTGACCTAGAGCTATAGAATCTGGGAAGGTGGGTTTGAAAGGGAGTCGCACAACATAACGACCACTTTCGTTTCTTGTTGTTGTGGACTTGTAATAGGCTTCGCATGCCTGGTCTTCTGAAAGTTGAGTAGTCTGAGGTAATTCTTCTACTTCCCAGAATTTTTTGAGTTCATTATTTAAATATTCATTTGAAATGTTTTCAACTTCAGTTGTAAACGAATTAATTTTTTCTGTGACTTGGCCACTTAATATCCACCCAAAGATTGTATTTTGGGCTAACAATTTATTGGATATTTTTTCAATACCTTCAAGAATTATTTGAGGTATTAAGTCACTACCTAATAACAAATCGATTTGTGATGGGGTATGGCAGTTGGGGTCTGCTAATTTGAGATATGAGCATTTTTCCCATTGCTTTTTATTGACTTCACAACTTGGAAGCAAATTCGTGAGTTGCGGTAGAACGGTGGCTTGTGCATCTATTCTTATATCCGCGTTTGGGGAGACTAAAGTGATTGGGCAAATTTTGTTTGAATTTTATATAATTCGTCCGCCCATTCCTGAAATTTGGAAATTTGAATTTTTGACAGGCAATTTTAGCCGATTTTGAGCTTTATATGATATAAAGGTTCTTTGAGAACCTTGATCTGTTAACGCTCTTAATTTGAATAATTCTCCTCTATGTTCAATAGCGATGACCGCACTGGGTAAAAGAATTTTGCTTTCATTCTCTGAATAAAGAGCTTGAATTTTTGCTGCTTTAGAGCAACATGGTTGTTCTTCCCTTTTTTCGGGATTTGAGATTTCGGGATTATCACTTTTGGTTGTAGTGACTAACCCGGTGGTTTTATGAAATTGATTTTGCTTCATATTTTGAAAATTTGTAATATGAAGCAAAGAGTGATGTCTTCGTTGACAGTACACAAAATTAAATTTGCTTTCACAGTCTTTTGTCGTATGAGCATTCGACAGACAGTTGATGCAAAGTTTATGTTGTCTGACAAGATTGTTTCTGTCAGAAACGGATAATTTTTTAAATTTTTCGCAAGATCTTATGTTATGACCTCCCTTACAAATTTCACATAATGGTTGCCATTTATTTGTTTGGTTTGACACGAAAGTGTGACTTCTATTAGCGTGTTATTGTATTGCATATTATTGCTGGTTTGAGGTTTAAACAAGTTTTTACTTGAGTCATTTTGATGACTTTTTAGATTTATAATTTTTTTGTCTATTCGCTCAGATATCTCGTATTGAGCAGTGAGGAATGTTTTCATCTGTTGCCAGGTGGGCATTATTTTTCTTTCCACTAGAGATTGTTCCCATCGTAGTAGAGCAGCATCAGGCAGTTTTCCTGCGCAAATGGTTACTATCATAGGGTCCCACGCGTCTGTGGAGATATTTTGTGTTTTTAACACTGATAAACAATTGGTCACTGTCGAATATAAGTTTTGAAATTCCTGGGTAGTTTCTTGTTGAATTTTTGGCAAATGCAATAAAGTTTTTATTGGGCTTTCTATCATAACCCTTTCATTTTCGTACCTTTCTACCAGTGCTTCCCAAGCCAGCCTGAAATTTTCGATACTGCCTGCTTCCCCTTTTGTTTTGTACCTTAGATGGTATAACTTTTGCGCTTGTGAGAGTTTAGGATGGTTTATATAAACGGCAGTGAACATGTCCCGGAAGGACGGCCATTGATCATAACATCCATTAAAAACTTCAGTATCACAAGCTGGTACTTTGAAATACATGCCTTTATCTAGGTCTTCTTTTGGTGTTGTGGCTACTCTGGGAGGAGGAGTAGTGGCTCTACTTGGCCTTACTAAACTTATTTGTTCAGTTATCATTCCCTTTGTTAACTCATACTGATCGCGGCAGTTATCACACTTGGCTGTCGCCGAAGCTCTTGTGTTTTCTGGGAGTTCTGCGTCGTCAGTATCTAGTACTGTATCGTACGCTGCCAGCAGGCGAGCCCAGAGATTGTTCACACTTTCTAGTTTTATATTCAAAACTGATTCTGTGATGTCCGTAATAGGGGAAGTTTGAAATCTTGTACAATATCTTATAAAACTGTCACTTTCAGTGATGAATCTAGATATTGTCTGATCTTTTGATCTTTTTTGTTTTATACTCTGCTTTGAGCGTGTAGCTTCAGCAGGTGTGCCTTGTGGTTTATTTGCATCAGCCATTTTCGGAATTTCTAATGATGGAGGTGTTTTTGGCCTAACCTCTCTTGATTTGTCAGATTGCATAAATTAAATTGAATTGGAAGCTTTGAGCTTAAAAATGTTTTGTTTGAAATACTACAATTGTAAAATTGGTATTATGAAAAAATATATAAAAACAATTTTTTGCAAATATTTCGTTAGAAATAGAGTTGTATAGTTAGCGTTATTAAAAAATTTTGTAAAAAATGTTTGTCAATATTTCGTTTGAAATACAATTATAAAATTGGTATTGTTAAAATTTTTTTGTAAATATAATAAATTTTATTATAAATGAAATAGATTATAGGACTTTGCGAACGCTTATTCCCGCATAAATCGATTAATCCTTTGCTTTATGTATGTATTAGGTTGTAATTATTTTATTAAATATGCCTGATTTTTTTTTCTTTTTTTTTACCGTGTATTATTTAAACGTATGTATCTGCGAAATACTCGCGATTCATTTATATATTATTCCTTAGAACGTGTATCTTTTGAGATGAGAACGTAAAAAAGAAGGAAAATAACAATAACGCAAAAATATACGTATGTATGTATATATTTATATGCATATAGTTATGCTTAATGTTTGTGTGTTCTTTTTGTTCGCACAATTGTCACATATGTACATATGTATGTAATACGTATGCATATGCAATATAACGAAATGCGCGGAAAATAAGTAAAGAATTTTTTATATATTCGTAAATATGTCAATATTAAATATGTGAGTATGTATGCAAATGTTTTGTTAATTGCATCTGCATACGTTTGCTCAAAAAGAACACGAAAAAGAAATTTTGATAAGTACGCGATGTACGTACATATATACTATAAGTATGTATATGCGTATAACTGCGCATACGTAAATATGTATATTGGTTAATTTTAATTTTTCAATGTTTCAATGTTGATATGGATATCCTCCATGTACATGTATTTCGATTCCGTTTTTTTTCCTTTTAAAGTTCGTTGACCGTAGTAATAAATATATTTAACATATTATTACTTGTATAAAGTTATGTATGTATGTATTTGTAACTTTTTACTGGCTCGTTGGTAAAGATTTAGAGAGAGAGAAAGCGTACGAGAGATAAAGGAGAGAAATAGTTGGATCGCGTTATTCATACATATATGTACATATATAAATATCCACTGTTAAGTTGTTGTTGTTTTTTTCTTCTGCCTTTGCTTATTTTTAAAGCAATCCTGCTTGTTGCTTTGTTAGCACAAGGGGTATCATCACCAGAACTTGCAAGTAAGAATACTTGACTTTGAAAAATTTAATTATTTTTTTTTGTAGTGTGTTTGGAGACACGAAGTAAGCTTGAAGACAGGTAGTTTAACAACAGTTTTTCAAAAATTTTCCTTAAAACAGTTAACTCATGTATGTACCACATCTATGTCTATGTATATGTATATAAATTGCGGAATATAAATTTTGGCGCGCAAAGTTTGATGGCCCACAAATTTTTGTATGTATGTATGTATATGCACATATGTATGTATCTTTTATACAATTTAGCACCTTTACTTATATGTGTACATATGTATGTATTTGCACTTTCTGTTGTGTTTTTTTTTTTTTTTTTTTTTGATCGCCTCTGCTTATTTATTATAGGCGATCCTGCTTGTTGCTTTTTTAGCATAAGGGGTATCACCAAAACTTGCAAGTAGAATACTTGACTTTGAAGAATTTTTTTGTTTTTTTTTGGAAAATTACAGTGTGCTTTGGAACACAAAATAAGCAGTAGGCAGGTACCGTAATTTTTTCATTTATTTCGGTACCTATACAAACATATGTACATATATACCGAACTGTGTAACCGTATAGAACAGTTGGGTTATTTTTTTTGTACATATGGGCATAAATAATTTGATTAAAAATTTAATTGGAACGGACTACTTTTTTCTCCGCCAAGGGTTTATGGGTAGCAATACTTATTTATGTGTGTATCTCTTCGTTCTTTCTCTCGCTTATTCTCCTTTCGTCTTCTTGGTTTTTGTTTTCCCTTTGATGTTTTCCGTGTTTAGTTTGTAGTCTGTTCCCACGTTGCTTGTACTCCTTGTTTGCTCTGCCGTATGTTTTGGGGTCTTTGTCACTGTATGTATGTACTTATTTTTCTTGATATTTCAGCACTGCACTGCACTCTATTTACAAGTATGTGTTGTTTCTGTGTTCTATTTTCTCTTCATTTTAGTTTTTATTTTATTAATTAATTTGTATTATATCGCGCCCGTTTATGTATTATGCAGAGTTGAGGTTATTGACCTTTCTTTTGTGTTATAACGCGCCCGTTTAATGCTATTTGTTAATATATAGTTATAATAATTCCTTCACTTTTTTGTACCTTTTAACTTTTTTGTTTTTTCTTTATGTATTGTATCGTTCTGTATATAATTTTTATATACATATATTTTCACTTGTGGTTTTTTTATCATACATACATGGGTGCCTTTCTGAGCGGCTCGAAGGACCATTTGATTGTTGGAGTTAGTTTCTATGTATTTTGCGAGGTATACTAACTTCGCTTTTAGTTTTGTATCCCTTTTTATACCCTGAACAGGGTATATTAAGTTTGTGACGAAGTTTGTAACAGCCAGAAGGAATCGTCGGAGACCTTATAAAGTATATATATAAATGATCAGTTTGTTGAGCTTAGTCGATTTAGCCATGTCCGTCTGTCTGTCCGTCCGTCTGTCTGTATATATACGAACTAGTCCCTCAGTTTTTAAGACATCCTTTTGAAAATTTGCAAACGTCATTTTCTCTTCAATAAGCTGCTCATTTGTCGGAACGGCCGATATCGGACCACTATAACACATAGCTGCCATATAAACTGAGCGATCGGAATCAAGTTCTTGTATGGACAACTTTCAGATTTGACAAGATATATTCACGAAATTTGGTATATATTATTTTTTAATGCAACAATGTAATCTCTGAAGAAATTGTTCAGATCGGTTAACTATAGCATATAGCTGCCATACAAACTGAAAGATCGGAATCAAATGCTTGTATGGAAAACTTTCACATTTGGCAAGATATATTCACGAAATTTGGTATATATTATTTTCTATGGAAACAATGTAATCTCCGAAGAAATTGTTCAGATTGGTTAACTATAGCATATAGCTTCTATACAAACTGGACATATAGTTACTAACAGAAACGCACCTGTGAAGGGTATTTAGCTTCGGTGCAACCGAAGTTAACGTTTTTTCTTGTTTTTTATTTAAATTAAAGATTGGCAATTTTTCGGAACTACTAACTCAGCGCTTTTTGTATTTTTTTTTTTGCGAGCACAATTCAACTTTATAGTAATATAAATATAAAAATTAATATTCAAATTTTTACACAATTCTAATTAACTTTTATGAACTTGTTCACTGTTATTTCACACCAGTACACGCGACCGAAAATGTTTTCCAAATTTGGACCACAACTTTGACGAAAAATCCAAGAGTTGGCGAAACGTACAGATGTATCGGATGCGGGCGTAGAAAACGACTTGTGTTGACCCCGATCTAACCAATCCTTTTTGATCGGTTAGGTGGTGAAAACGATAACGTATGGTGTGTGTGTAGTGTGGTTGGTTTGTTGCGTGGGGTTGCGTGTATGATGATGTATGTAGGTTGTGTGCTGAATGTTGTGTTGTGTGATGAGTGTGACATTTGTCACATGTTATGTTGTGTGCTGAATGTTGTGTGGTGTGATGAATTTTGTGTTGAGGGGTGAGATGCCATGAAGTCGCATAAACAATATTGTTTACAAGGTTATTTGGGAATTTATCTCTAACCTAGACCGCCTTCTTTTCTAGATCTAAAAACATTTTTGTTTTTTTGAGTTGTTTCTCTGCACAACATTGAAGCTCCCAGCGTTGTAATTATTGACCTGTTCATGAGCATCTGTTCAACCAATTTCCCAAGAGGTGTCGAGAGGCCCAAATCTTTAAGGGCACTCTGTATGGTCTTAGGTTAGGTGTTATTAAAGGCGGCTTCTATGGTTAGGAAAGCTACAACGGGTTGTTCTTTTACCTCCATACATTTTTGAATCTCTGCTCCCACTGAGCATTCTGCTTTTTCTATGTTTCTCGTCTTTGGCCATACCGTTTTCCGAAGCTGGGTGGTCTTCATCCTCGGCATCCGACTTGTAAATTTTTATACTCACTTTCGTGGATCCGTAACTGAGCTCCCGCCTTTTTTCGACACAGGCCCGATAGATTCCTTCGTTAGCAACAGCAAGATCTGCATTGTGACCGTTTTGGTCACCATACCAGATTCTACTACAGCGTCCCTCTAAGTTGCCTCTGGAAATCTTATTAAAGATTCGACTTTGAGTTAGTTCTGATTTTGAGTTAGTTTAAGAAAATTTCAAATACATTAAGGACAATTTTTATAATTACTACAGTATATCGAGACTGGCAACCCTGCGTTGTGAGAAAGTAATCTGCTGAGTCGTTTCTACGGGGAAAACTCCAAGTTGTTGGAAATTCTACAGTAAGCGGGCGGTAGAAGAAGGTAGTATTGCGCTCTCATAAGATTCATTTGTGTATATGCGTTTGAAAAAACAATGGTTCAGAAACTGAAATTATTATAATTTAAATGTACCGAAATGTTAACAGCGAGTGAAAGCATTGTCCAATATTTAAAAAGAAAAATTAGTCCATTTAATGTGGAATGGGAAGAAAAGTATTTAAGTCAGGTAAGCTCTGCTATGTACTATGTATATATAATAGATCTGCAGTTCTCTATTCTTTTAAAAATAAGTTTGCGCAAATTTCAGACAGAATCACTTTTTATTAAGATCTTTGTTTTAAATAAATATCCTTGTTTGAAACTTTTTTCTTCGAAAATTATATGTATCTATGTTTGGAAGCACCTACACTTGTGAACAATTTTTTTCAATAATGAAATTAAACAAACATTTAATAAGATGTAGGTTATCTAATTTAAATTTTGGTACAATAATGCGTGTAGCTTCAGCAAATGAGATTAAATTAAACATAGAATTTGCTATGTCAAATAAACTAAATTAAATGCTGTTATAAAGACATATTAAAAAAATTATTACTAAAATTAAATACTCATTATACTTTTTTTATTTGTCTTACATTTTAAAAATGTATAGTAGTTGCGAAGAAACTTAGAATTGTTAGGCAATTTTACAGTTATTACCCACAGTGCAACTTCCCATATATGCGCCCGCTCTCATTTGTAAACATGGCGGGGTAAAATACATTGCTCTCATTTGTAAATATGGAGAGGTAAAATACTTTGCTCTCACTTCCCTCTTCATGTTTGCCCGCGATGATCCCCTCACCTAGCCCTCAAAATGTGCACTCGTGCCCGCACGGGCAAAATGCCACTGAGGGCTAATATGCCCACCCCTGCCCTAAACCATAGACAATGTCGACATTTATGTTAGGCCTTGTTTACACGGTGCGGCTTGACTTTAGAATCGGAGTGATTGCGTGAGTGATCGCTAGATGGTGTACTTAGTAAATAGATAGGATGTGTTCGGAAATATACCCTCTGATAAGATTACTGATTTGTGAAAAAATAGTAATATGCCCGACAAAAATGTGTGAGAGAGGGCCCCGTGTGCCCTTATGGTAAAGACGGTAATGCACTAGTCTCGAGATGCTGAAAAAAGCCATTGTCCGTAAGTGGGCCAAAATACCGGCAAGTCACATTGGGGTAGTTTGCGATTCGTTTTTTGACCGACTCAAGGCCATAGTTAGGGCAAAAGGTGGTCATATTGAGCAAAAGTGAATTGGTCCTGAATTTATGATTATTTTCACACATTTTGTACTTTAAAATAAATAAAAATAATTTTCCAAACCGAATTTATGGCTTTTTAAAATGTAAATTTAATAAAGCAAGTAAATATCTTTCGTACAAATTTATTTGGAACGTGCTTGCTGGGTAATCGTCCCAGCACTTGCACGCTTAGTCTTCGACTATGTACACAAAGATTGATTTGTGCTTAATTGCTTTATTTAAATCAAATTGCAAATAAAAATTCACAAGTACTCATTTGATCTATATCAACTACTTCACTTTGGTTTGTGGGGTTATCTTCGAACTAATGCAAATTCACCGCTGTTCGTTTGTTGCTGTCCTTTTGGGATGGCTGCTGCGCTCCTTTGCCTTAGTTGGTGTCGCTCACTTCATATGTTTTATTTGTTCGTTTCTTCGTTTTTTTTTTGTACACTCGCTTATATTGCTGCTTGCCTTTATTGCTATTCGAACAATGTATGGAAAGGCAGAGTTGAGCGACAAGACTCAACTTAACCGCAAAAAAAACCGAGAGAGAATTGTTAACACTCCAGACGATGTTTGTGCGTTCGAGAAATTTATACTTCGAATAACAGTTTATTTTATTGTAATATATAAAGTGAAATGATCAGTGCAAATGCGAGGTGTATTTATTGTACTTCAAGGAAGTACAATACAACCTGCAGTTTGCGTTTTTTTTTTTTTTTTTTTTTTTTTTTTTTTTTTTTGGTAGAGTGCCAAAAACAAGTTTCGGTCTCTACTTCACACAGCACAATGGGTTTTTTGCCTCATAGCTTGCAGTGTACGTTCAAGGTGTACGGTCAACAGTTGAGTGTACTTATATTGTTTTAATTAACGCGTAATTCAGGCTGTGAAAATTTGCAGACGGATTCGCCGGACGTCCTCGGCATCGTTGACTTCACATGGTGCATCAATTAAATACATTAATGTTTGAAAACCGTGAAGGATTTAACACAAAACCATAAAATTTTAAAACAATAACAAAAAACAAATAATAAAATAAAAAACACTCAATCAGTTTCCGCGCTACGATTCTCCTTCGCACATCTCTCCTTCACACGCCTGTCACACAGCAAACCAGCTGCTTACGCAGAGTTGTAGGTGGCCAGGGACACTACATTATCTGCACAGTCGGCAAAGCAGTTGACAAGGCAGTTTATAATATATCATGTAACGTAACCATATTTCCATTAGATCGTGATGGACATACAAACCCCGCCTCCTAGTGGGGGATCACCACGTAACCAATTAGGTATGTTGCTCGAACGAATTAAAAAAATAGAAGCATTGAACAATGATCTAAAAAATGAAAATGCGACACTTAAACTCCAAAATGCAAATTTAAGGAAATCGCTTTTCAAATATACCAATGAAACGAGTTCTTCACCAAAATCGACTGTTGTAGCCCAAACAGATGAAGAAGAGCTTGAAAATTAAACAAATTG
Source organism: Bactrocera zonata (assembly GCA_037783105.1). Classification (NCBI taxonomy): domain Eukaryota; kingdom Metazoa; phylum Arthropoda; class Insecta; order Diptera; family Tephritidae; genus Bactrocera; species Bactrocera zonata. Next base: position 192,433 of record JBAWJQ010006356.1, read on the forward strand.
GTTATTAAAAAAGAAAAAAAGTAGGGAAACTAAGAAACGCAAAGCGAATTCTTCACCAGATGTAACGCTGAAGTCTCCGAGCCCGGCTAATACAACAAAAGATAAAAAGTATATAAAATTAAGTCATCACCCTCCGCCAATATCAATATCAGAAAATTTTAATCAACCCTTGAAGCGTTCCTTGATAAACGCAGAAGTTAAAAATTCTTACACACTTAAGCTCATTGGTCAAATTTCATGTAAAATAAACCTTCCTAACAGTTCAGATTATAGAACACTTACAAGGAAATTAAACGAATCGCAAATTTCCTGGTACTCGTACGAGGACAAGCAATCGCGGGATATGCGCGTAGTGGTAAAAGACCTTCATCGCTCATGTGAGCCGGAAAGCATTGTCTCAGATCTTCAGAAGCAGGGTTTTAAAGTTACAAATGTCATAAATAAACTTCAATACAAAACAAAAAATCCATTAAATATGTTTATCGTATGCAGCGAATCTACAGAGAACATAAAGAAAATTTACGAAATCAAACATATTTTAAACTCTGTCGTCAAACTCGAGCCCATTAAGCCATCGAATCTTGTACCGCAGTGTAAGTCCTGTCAGGCATTCGGTCACACCTGAAATTATTGTTGTAAACCACCAAGGTGTGTGAAGTGCGCCGGAAATCAAACAACTCTAAGTTGCACAAAACCTGCCGAAGTACCGCCAAAATTTTGCAATTGCGATCAGAATAACCTTGCGAACTATAGGGAATGTGAAGTGGCAAAAAAACTTCAAAAAATTAAAAACGCGACCGAGAAAAATAAAGATCATCACCAACAACAAAAATGCTTAAGTGAAACCGCTTCTACTGCTCCTCAGAAGGAAGTTACTAATGTAAGTCAGCAATCTGGAAAACCCTCTTTTGCCAGCAAAACCAAAGGTTAAAGTCAACGACATACGTCTGCACACCATGCAAATTCGATATCCATTAGTGATATTACTTTAATTACTATAATTTCTCGTTAATTCCCGACAAGCTTAATAAGCTAGAAGAGCAAGGTAAACTTACCCACGAACGTCTTACTCAACTAGAGCGACAGCAAATTGTAAGTAAAGCGCAAAAATGAAACCGATAAAAATTATGACCTGGAATGCAAATGGCTTGCTCAAAGGAAATAAAAGAATTAAAGGCATTACTCCATGTAAAAAAAAATTGATATTTGTCTTATATCAGATACCCATTTTACTAATAAAACATTCGTTAAATTCAAAAACTACAAAACCTATTGCTCGATCCTTCTAAATGACAATGCGAGAGGGAGGAGTGCCATAATTATCAGAGATAATATTCCCCACCACGAACAAATTAATATAAGTTGCCAGAATTCCAAACCACGACCATATCGGTTGAATCTAGTTTCGGGAAAATAAGTATTACCGCGATATATAGCCCACCTAGACACAATATCAAAATGACTTTTTCATCACTCGACAAATATCTAAGAAATTCGTTACCATGGAAAATGGATTTTACTTAAATTCAGACCACTCGCCAGTATATCTAATCTTAAATGGCCATCTACAAGAACTCGACATACCACCTTATCTCTCTAATAGAGAGGGCAAAAATGGTAAATCACGCGATTTCCTCAGTATAAAACAGAACTAATCAATTTAACTAAGGTTCTCAGCACCAAAATAAAATTATTTACGAATCAAAATATTTCTAATTATATTGAGAAATTAACGCCATACAAACATACGTATTATTCCCTATGGAAGGCTGTAAAAAGCGCTAGAAACCAATATTGTCGAATGCACCCCTCAGAAAGCCAAACGGATCCTGGGCCAGAAGCGATGAAAAAAAGCCAAAGTTTTCTCAGAGAAACTAACTAAAACTAAAACATTTAGTCCTTTTGCTTTCAATGGTACTCTGCCACAGCTGGAAGAATCGCAATACGTGGGTGAAATCCAACCAACAACAAATAAAGAAGTATGAAATATTATTAAAAGTAGATTTAAACCTAAACAGGCTGCAGGCTTCGACTAATGACATTGGATGCAAAGTTGAATTGGAAGGAGCATATACAAAAAAAAAGTTTCAAAACGAAAACTAAAATACCACGAAATAAACTGGTTGATCGGCAAGAAATCACCCTTAACAACATCAAATAAACTCCTAGTCTACAATAAAACTTTGAAACCTATTTGGACATATGGAATTCCACTAGCGGGATGCGCCGGACCGTTGTACATCGAAGCGGTTCAAAGATTCCAAAACAAAGTTCTGCGAAAAATGATAAATACCCCGTGGTACATACACAATTCGGATCTACATCGTGATCTTCATTTATAAATGGTTCGGGAAGCCCGACAACTACGAGAGACTAGAAATAGCGGGCGCAGACTGAAAAGAAAATTTTTTCATGATCTATTATGAATCTAAGAAAATAAATATTATTATATTTAGTTGTTACATTTAGTTTAAAAAAGAAAAGCTTGTTATTACAGCTTTTATTGTTTTACTTCATACATTACTTTTTACCAATCAATCTGTTTACCAATCAATATTTGGTTGTGTTCGAATTAAAACTTCGAAGAAGCGATCGCTGTCAACAATATTTACGTTCAGGGTGTTGAAGAATCTGAGAGTTGCCGGAATAAGAATTGAAACCGATAAATAAATGTAGTAGATGTATGAATTCAAATATTATTATGTAGTTTGATGTACGAAATAGAAATTTTATCGGTTTTGGATGTTACGGATCAGTTTTGTTATCAGAAAGAAAGCGAGAAGATAGTAGCTGACAGATTTGAAAAGTATGTTAAGAAAGTAATTTCTTTTGTGATACGAATTATCTTACCTTTATTTCTATTGGGGAAAACATAATTATATAACCCAGCATGCCATAATCATTGAGTTTATGGGAAAATACAAATATTTTAAAATGTTTTACAAAACGTAATAAACGAAATTTAACACCACAACAAATGCGTCTCTCTTATTAATCTTATTTAATTCTGAAAACTAGCAAATCTGTCTTGGATTCCCCCCTGATTATGTCGCCACAGGTGGTGCTTTCACTTTTTTAGAATGTGTTTAGGAAATTTGTTATTTTTATTGATAGCTATGGTTTTTTTTAAGGTTTTAGGTTATTTTGTTTTTGCAAAATGGATGGTTGATGCTTTTAGCTGCATAGTTTTAGGTTTTTTTGTTTTGTTTTTGCAGTGCCTATAAGAGTCAGTACCATCGAAAAAGAAATAGAAGACATACGGATAAAGCTAATAAAGGCGTTATAAAAAGGTTCAAGGAAATATTAAGGGGGCAGTAAGGTTGATTCGAGCGAAAAAAAACATATTTTTAATAATTTTTTTTTAAAGATACAATCAATATTTATTTATTTGTATAATTATAGCATAATTATATGATATTTAAAGAATATTCTGTGAAAGTTTCATAGAAAAATATTAAAACATGAGCCGGTGACAGAGAATCTTCGCAAACGTTCCAAAAAAAATTGATTCGCGGTGAACCGCATAATTCATGACTGGATCATCTGAAATTAAAAAACCAAATTGAATTAATTAGTTGATAAATTATTTCAGGTACGCTGTCGAGTTTTTTAATGATTTTTCAATTTTTTACAACGTTTGGAACTCAAAATACTGATTTTTCATCAAAACAATTTTGTTGTTTAAAAATAAGTTAAAATAAAAAAAAAACTCGACAGCGTTACCTCACAATTTATGTGAAGAAAGACTGTGCAAATTTCAAAAGGATCGGTTCAGTAGATTTTAAGCAAGAGAGTTCACCGGCTTCGTGAAGTGTGAGAAAAACACGTTTAAAGTTTCACAGCCGATTACAATCAAATCGGAGGACGGGGACTTACAAGTGTATATCTCCGTCAATTTTGCTTTAATTGCTCTCAAATTTTCACAGAATAATCTTAAGATATTGTTAATTAATTAATATAAAGTAAAAAAAAATAATGCAAAAAAATAATGAAACAGCCATTTTGACGTGAAAATACTGTCAGTTCTTCGCTGCAGTGTGGGAATACCAGCGAATCTATTTGAACTGAACTACGAATACGAATAGAATTGTATTAAAGTAAATTTGAAAGTGTTAAAAAGTATTAATATTATTGATAAAAATTAAGAACGATCTACCCTAGTTTCCTCATTCATTATTTTAAATATTATCAATTGAAAATTACTCATTTGTAACAAACTTGATTATAAAATTAAAAATTTAATATATTATGTTAAATTGTATTAATAGTAATCGAGGAAATATCAATCATTTAAAAACTATGAAGTATTTTATACTTCGTGTATATCGTGTTTATACATAAACATATGTTTACTGTATCGAACAGTTTATATTAATATATCGTCACCTGAAATGCAAAATAACGTAACAACATTTTCGGAAACTTATAGTGGCATGAATGAAACACGAAATAAAATGGAACATGAGTGAAACAAAATTTTAATATTGGTTAAAACTAGTTTATATTTGAGTGCAGAACCTGAAAATGTTGAACATACATATGTAATATTACGTATGTATGTAATTTGAAGTAGTGAAGCGTAATCAATAAGACACTCAATTTCGAATTTTTTGATGATACGTTATTTTGCATTTCAGGTGACGATATGTATATTATATATTTCTTCAAGTGTGTTACAAGTAATATGCTGTAAATCGAAAAATTAGTAATAAACAATTGAGTTTTTATACAAGATAAATATATAGCCAATAACTAACACGTATTTTGAAAATATTCGATTTATCGATTAAATCGGTCACAATATATTCGGATATATTATACCAAAATGCTTTTGGTTCTCCCGTAAATTAAATTTATAATATATATTGAAATATTTTGGTAACCGTGTTATTAACCTGATAAAACGGATTTGTTATTAGAGGTCTTACATTAGATTAATCGGCATCGGCAGTAGTCTTATCCTCCTCAGTCCTGAGAGCAACCTAAGAGCTAAAATTTGTTGAAAAAACTTTTTTATGCTTTGCATACGTTCATTTGAAGAAAAAGTTTGTTCCAGGACTCAAAGATAATGCATGTCCAGCCGGCTGGACACTTGCAACTAACTTATGTAAAACACATTATGCTACAAGAACATTAATTATATATTTTTACTTCAAATTATATTAGAGAAACGATAAATCTTCAAAATAGATGTTTTTAAATTAAAAAATATAATAAATAAAGAGTGGAACTCCATGAAACAATGCCGATCATTGTTGACACATAGAAATACATATGTCGCATGAAGTGCACTTAAAACGTGTTTTTTTATTGCACCCTTCTTTACGACAACGCATAAACTCGTTTTTATCAGAAATAGCACAAATAAGTAAATGTTGATTTCCCGTTACACGTACGTCTTTCAGTGGCAGAGGTTTCATTGACCTTTTTGTTTTCTTTTGCAAGGGTTCATCTTCTTTCTCTGATGGACAGTCTGTTCGTTTTCCTAGTACTGCATCAACAGTTAAACAATTAGCCAGGGTTCTCATTTACTACTCCGTAGCAGCAAAATTACTAGAATTATTGCTATGCTATCGCTACCGCTCTCACTTTTCCGGGAGCCACAGCATAGTCTTAGCATAACAATGTAAAAGAAATGCTCTACTCTGCTCCGAGTTTTGTTAGGTAAAAAATTATAGCTGGAGCGGTAGCAAAAAATTAAATTCTGCGCTATGCTCTGGCGTAGCGGTAGCAAAAAATTCGTAGCGGTAGCACAGCAGAGCCAAAGAAAATTTTCATGTGCACAACTCCCGCATGTGTTTGTTGTTTTTTTTCTTTTTTTTTGCTATTTTCTGTCATAATATTTGAATTAATTGAATAATGAATGAAGTGACTTTATAAATCTAAAATCAAATATATTAAGAAATATATTAATAAAGTGAATTAGATAGATAGAATTAGAGATGTAAAAATTTTCCATAGAAAATATACGACAATCCTGATTTTTTATCTTTAAATTCCTACAGATCAGAGGTATTTTAAGGCATCGCTTTGACTTTAGACGCATGTTTCTCAGAATTGTTACCTCTACAAAAGTGCCCAGAGCAACAAAGTCGAAACTCACACCGGCGAGGTATTACGGAGCTCTAAACTTAATTTTTCCAAGAAATTCGCATTCGCACGAAATATGAAGAAGAAGAGTGAGCAATTCTGAGAAACATGCGTCTAAAGTCAAAGCGATGCCTTAAAATACCTCTGATCTGTAGGAATTTAAAGATAAAAAAATCAGGATTGTCGGGTTTTTTTCTTTGGAAAATTTTTACATGCCTTGGTCCAGTTTTTAATGTTATATTTAGGGCTAAAGTTTTTGTATGGTATTTCCAAGGAAATTTCGTGACGGAACTGAAAAAAATTAATACATATTTACCACTAGTTTAAGATGTTAGGTTAAGTTTTCGGCTACACTATGAAACTCTGGTAATAAAGAATTCTATTGTTCAAAAACCATAATCGCGAACGGACGTTTTCTTAACCGGCATCTTTTAAATTCGCTTAGGCACAGGCACGTTCTCAGTAATTCACGCAACCCAACTAATTTGTTTGTCCTCAAAAAACCGTTAGAATTCTTCAGCACTTTTGAATATTTATTTCTTGTGTAAAATGGCACCGACAAAGAAAATCTTCAACGTACTTACTATGAAGAGAATGAACGACCGCGTGAAATGTAAAACATGTTCGCGTGTTTTAAAACAAGATCGTGTTTTTAATTTAAAGAAACATTTACTATTGCATGACATACGACCTGTGCAAAAAGAAAACAATTCTGATTCCAAAAAGAACATGAAATATCAACAGATAAAAGTTCAAATCAGTAAAAAAAATTTAATCCGTTCATACATTGGTCTTGTCACTGACGACGGCGCACAGTGTGAGATTTAGTCAATCTAGCATCTCAAAATTAATTTTTATATGAAGTTGTAGAGATATGAACTTGAAATTTGGCACGAACGTTAAGTAGATTATAAGCTTCAATATGGTGAAAGACAACTAGTTCCAACTAGTGTCAAAGGGGACTAGTTCCGAACTATCCTCAAAAACACTAGTTGGGGACAATTTTTTTTACACATTTATATTACAAATTTCTTCTTGTTTTCTCTCCTAACTAAAACTTGTCGATATATTGATACTTATAAGCACCCACATACAACCATTTCTATAAAATTCTTCAAGTTTCGAACTTTAGTTTTCGATGATTCTTTGCAAATGAGAAAAATAAAAAGTTAATGTTGTTTCAATGTTAAATTTATTGATATCTAAAACATAATAAAAAAGAAAAACTAAAACATTCAACGAAAGTTCTTAAAATAATGGAAAATATTCAAAATAAGATATTAATCAAAAACCAAAATAAAGAAATTATATACAAATTATACAAAAGTAAAAAGCGAAAAGTAGAAATAAATAAGGAATTTATACAAAAATAAAAATTCCAGAGAGCTGCAACCAAAGTTTTTTATGCTAAATCATCAAATTAATCATTTAGTTGGGTGTCAGACAGAAGTGCAATGACCTCAGAAGGTAAAGTAGAACGCTTGGTTTTTGGGTACAAACGTAAACTTGCAATCAAAGGGTCTGACGTGATAAGCAACCTTTGCAATAAATCTATGTTGGTGTCAATTCGGGACGTTTTTCTTGTGAACAGTTCGCGATACTGTCTCGACTCTTTATTACGTGCTTCTTGCGCTTCTTCAGAAAAGTTTCCTATGGGAAGAATGCATGAAGAAATGATAGCTCCTCCATGAAACAATATTTTGTGGAGAGTTACTGGCATATAGTACCAAGGATATAAACTCAAATAAAGCTCTCTTGTTTCTGACGTAAAATTTTGGAACGCATCTATATTGATAAAATAGCCGCTGTTTATGCAAATAAGTATTACTCGAAACCGCTTGATCAGATCGACATTTATGCCTGTAATATCCGATGTCTTTTCTGCTTCTTTGAAAAATCTTCTGGCCGTATTGCCATCATTTGTGTTTCCTTTGTTCTGTTTCGGCATATCCACAAGAAGACCCATTTCGTTCCTAAACCTGTCTTGTATTTTTTCTTCCTTCTTGCAACGCTCTCCTTATTTTCATCGCCTGATACGTACCATTTTTCTATTTCCAATCGGTAAGAAATGTGCAACAAGCACTCCATAAACCTTATGTAGGCATGTAGAGGTGAAAGACCAACAGCAAGCATATTTTCATCGATTTCGCGCTGTGATAAGGCATTCATGTCGTTCATAGTTTTTGGAGTTGCACCACATAAATAGCACGCCTGGGATGACGTGTAATTTGAAAGAGCGGTGCAGACTTTGCCGTCAATCATACATAGAATTAAATTGGCTTTAACCGTGAAACTATAACCGTGAAGCTCAAAGCTAGTTGGTTTCAAAACAGAAATTTGCTGCCGAATATGCTCCACTTCCGCTTTAATGACCTCACGCGTCTCTTTCGTGAAAATAAATTTGATCGGTCTACAATATCTTGTCGAAGACGCAGCTGGATTTTGCCAAAAAATATGTTTCCTTCCTTCAGATCCAGAGTTAAGTTGAAGAGGCACCATCGAAAGAGAAAACATGCTTTCGTCTGACATGTTGTCATCCGAAAATTTTTGCTTGTAACGGTTCTGTTCAGCTCCATCGCATCCCCATTTTATTATTATGCTTAATTCATCCTGAATGGCAGGGAACGACTTAAAAACCTCATATTGTGCATCTATTAATCTTTTCACCGTGTGGTCTATTAAGGATTGCAAATTGATTTCGGCGTATGTTTCAGTAACAGTAACAAGGCTTGGGTAGCACAATAATTTTGATTGCTTAACGAGGTCATAGCATGGATACAATTTCGGACTGTATGGCATCGTATGCAATCGTATTCCACGGTATTGCTCAGTTGATAAATTTTCGTCTACGATCATGGCCAGTGCTTGATCTGGTGTAAGACTTTTCTTTTCAGTAATGCTTACCCTTCCTCTTTTTATAGCTGTACCTCTCGAAGGGGATGAAGCCGACAACTCTTTAACAATGTTTGCTGAGTCTCTTTTTCCACAAGATCTCAGATGCATAGCGGTAGCCATAGTTAATTGTTCCGAAGCTACATTTGATATTAACTCTTTGCATTTCCGTTTTTGTGTACTCGAAGCACTTTCAGCAAACTCTTTTTCTCGCCTTCCGCGTTGAGGTATTTGTTTTGAAGATGATGGTGCATGATCAAGAGCAAAATCAACAGCAGAAATTTTTGAACTTAGCCAAATAGCATTGTCATGCATAAATCTTGCTTTCTCTCGGTGAGATTTGCTCCATCGCGATTGAAATTGGAAGCAAAGCTTTTTTATACAATCTTTAATTTTGGTATCGTCAACATCTGGTCCAAAAATTGATATAACGTGCTTTTCGACCGCTTTTGTTTTTTCGCTTTTCACCTTGCTCAACCAAATCCAAAATAGCTCCTCTCGCGATATTTCACTCATACTAAAAAAAGGCAAAAAATGGGCAGGATTTTATTTTTTAAATTTGTTTTGGGCACATTAACAAAGATTCTGCTGGCATTCCCATCACGGAACTCCGTGGGACTTGGAAGTTCTAGTCTATCAAATATTTGAAAACTTTGAAATTTGTCTTACCTTTCAGGTGGTTATAAAACAATTTTTTCAAAACACTTGAGTGCAAAAATAAATATTGTATAAAACAAAAATTTAAAGTTTAAGTAATAACCTTCAATACAAAAAAAATTTTAGGCCAAAAAAACCACTCACAACTTCGACCTGATCACTCAAACTTTTGTGATTAATGCAAGCTTGCAAAACAATTGTAGCATGCTATGCAAATGCACGTGTTTGATAGCCGTTATCACGCCAATAACATTTTTTTATTCTCTTTTGTGTTTGTTTTCGTAACAATTGGGGTCTGTTCTCACGTAGAAAAAAATATGAGCGAGTTACGAAAACATTTTTTTTTTGAATTTCGAGATGCTAGATTGACTAAATCTCACACTGTGCGGCGTTCCGTTCAATGTGCTTAATTCGAATAATATGCGGAATATAATTGATCCTTTATGTCAAGGTCTTAAAGACAAAAGTGGAAAAAACTTCATACTAAATGGAAGCAAGTGTAAAGCTGTACTAGAACAAGCAGCAGCGAATATTAAACTCGAAATATATACATGAAGAATGTAAAAACCGCCTGATATCTTTAAAAATAGATAGTGCAACACGGCTTGACCGAAACATATTCGGCATCAGTGCGCAATTCATTAGCAAAAATTAAATTAAATCACGAATTTTTGGTATGGTGGAACTCAAAGGAGCTGGGTCAAGTGCATCCAAAAATCTGGCCAAAGAAATTGTTTCCGTCTTAGACAAATATGAAATAGCACTAAGCCAAATTGTATCAATTACATCGGATAACGGTGCCAATATGATAAAAGCTTCAAAAATTTTATCACAAATTCATACAGGCGATGACGATACTGGCGAAGCCTGTATTCTACAGAATATTGAGTACTCAAAGCAAATCGACCTTTTCGACACAACAGAAAATATTTGTGTTGGTGAAATACAAATATGTCGATGTGCAGCACACACTGCACAGCTTTGTGCGCTTGACGTTACAAAAAATACAACTATTAGGGAGTATTTGTTTCAGTGCCGAAATCTAACCAAATACATTCGGAAGCCATCAAACGGTTACCGTGATTTGTTTGAGTTAAGAAATTTTACATTACCTCAATTGGATTGCCCAACTAGATGGGGATCCACTTATAACATGATTGACCAACTGAATAAAGCGAAAAGTACATTAAGCCTTATTGAAACTGTAGAAAATAATTCACAAGACGAACATATAGTAGTGAATGAACTGTTATGGGACTTCATGGACTCCTACGTTACTATTATGGCTCCACTGCAAAAAACTATAGTGCAGTTTCAACAAGAACAGTTGCACTACGGAAACTTCTATGCTCTGTGGCTGGTTTGCAAACAGTCTACGAATCAGATTGTAACAACAAGCACTTCAAGTAAAGATTCCATTATTTATACAATTGGAGAGGAGCTTATTGAAAGTATGGAAACACGAACTAAAAAATTAGTGTCTAATGTTGGCTTTGACGCTTGTTTATACTTAGACCCAAGATTCCAACATATACTTGACGGTTCACAAAAACAAAGAGCAATACATTTTTTAAAGACATTGTGGGCACAAATAAAAATCCACAGTCCAATTCATTTGTTATCATTAACAAATTCAAAGACTTCGGATACTGAACATAGAGAAAGTAACTTAGATCTTTTGGACGACTTTTTGAGTGTTGGCGTTGTTCCAAATGAGTCAACAGATGTCCATGGAAAGATTGAAATGTTGAAGTTGCCATATATGAAATCTAGCATAAATGTTTTAAATTTCTAGAAAGAGAGAAAGTCAAGCGATCCAGAGCTTTATGCTCTAAGCAAAATATGTTTTGCTATACCACCCACTCAAGTAAGAATTATTACTTAATCTATGACAAAATATAGAGCATTTGCTTAAATTTCTTAATATTTGTAGGTAACAATAGAGCGGGCGTTTTCGTCTTTAAAACTGGTGTTATCGGATAACCGAAATCGATTAAGTCACCACACATTGGAAAATATACTTCTGATCCGGCTTAACTCAACTCACTTAGATAGTGCCATAGAGAATTTGAATTTGTTTGTAGACGAGGATTAATTTAAGTTTCCAAAAGCAAAAGTTATTGTTCCTTATTATTTACTTATATTTATTTTATTACTACTTATTTAATACATTAATTTGAATACTGTGACTGAATAACATAGGTTTGCAATTTTAATTTAATTTAAACGCTGACTGAATAAAACAAGTTTTTTATTTCGATTTTTTGTTTCTAAATAAAATATTATCATTAAATTTATTTCTTTTAATTTAAATATTATTAGAGGACCCGTCCACGTTTTACTGTGGCTGATACTATTGGAATACACGTGGTTAGTATTTATCTACTGATTATCAAGCCAGTTTTAATCCATTGCACTGCGTATTTGCCGTTCTATTCTACCATTCCCAATATTTAGTAATTTTATCATTTTTTAAGAAGAATCAGTTTGAAATTGTACGCATATACTTCAATGTATGTATATTGCACAGCTCTGTGCAATACTTCGAAAAGATTTTTTATAATTATAATAAACCTTTTTATCAACACTCCAATTATTCCGTTATATCTTTATGTTAGATATCGCTTTTGGTTTGTTATGAATGCATTTGCTTCCTTGACCAATAATCTAGCAAAGTATCCGCAGTGTCTTGACGATGAAAATTTCAATGCCATTTTTTGTTGTGATATTAAATATATCGGACGGGTTCGTCTTAAAAAAAACTACATGCTTAAGGAGCAAAACCAGTATAACCCATATACTAAGCATGTTTGGATATAACAATTTTTATTTATTTCTTTCTATTTTTGAATTACTAAAATTTTCAAATGATTCTTACATAAATTTTGAACAAATGCTTATGATTTGAAATATAATTTTTGTATATATGAGTTGTATTGAATTTTAGCATAAAGAGATAAAATGTATCATATGTCCTTACCCTGCTTCTAAGCTACCTCCCCACCAATTTTAAGCCAAATCGGGTCAGCCGTTCTTGAGTTATAAACGACTTTCTTTTATATACTGTATACATACATATGTATGCACTTGTAGATGACAGAAAATAGTAAAAAAGAAAAAAAACAACAAACACATGCGGGAGTTGTAGCACATGAAAATTTTCATTAGCTCTGCTGTGCTACCGCTATGCCAGAGCATAGCGCAGAATTTAATTTTTTGCTTCCGCTCCAGCTATAGTTTTTTACCTAACAAAACTCGGAGCAGAGTAGAGCACTTCTTTTACATTGTTATGCGAAGACTATGCTGTGGCTCCCGACAAAGTGAGAGCGGTAGCAAGAGTAAAATGAAAAACTACGGGAGTAGCGTAGTTTTTCAAACGCTGCAATTAGCAATATACAATTTAAATTCGAGCAGATCCATAATATTTTTTTGTTTTCACCGCAAGCATATTTATCTTTTCTGTACATCACCCATGAGTTGCATGTTGCAATGTCTACAAAATGCCAAAATATCTTCAAAGGCCATTTTTTGGTGCGAATAGAAATTCTGTAGTATGATATACATATATCTATCCGCTAAGTCTAAGTCGCATTTGGACAATCAACAGTAATATATATTTTACGCACTTTTTCCCATTGCCTAGCGGATTGGAAAGGAAGGGATGCAGCCGATGTTGAGGCTATTAATACGAACAGCTATACCTCCATTTGACTACACATATTTTGTCATCCTCTCTAACAAATTCTACGTAGCTTTCTCTTCCTTTTTTAGTAATGTTTTGTCGCTTGAGAGCTTTGAGGCACGTTCTTAGGCACACTGTTCAGTTGAATCGTACCCATTGTAAAAATCCCTTTATCTAACAAATGCTCCCAGATATTTATGGATGTAAAGTTGCGGTCAATATAAACCTCACTACCTTCAGTAAGTTCTGCAGCTAGTTTGTATACAACAGTACCACCAATTCCCAAGTGCTTATTTGGCTTTCCATCGGGTCATGTATTTGCTATATCTCAATTTAAAAAGTCTATCCCTAGAGATTTATGTAATAGCTGGAAGTTTCATGCACTCGCCAATAATATGAGCACCTACAAGCTTTTTGTACTCAGATTGCTCTTTTCTGAAACCAAGCTCCCAAAGTTATCGTCGAAATACTCACAAATATAATTGAAGGGTGTCTATCTTGAACGTCCCATTTATCATCATTTCAGCATTGACGAGAATTAACAAGATTTTTTGAAACCCATTTTAAACGTCTGGCTTGTGCTTGTGGTAGAACTTCGGGTATAACAGATTCCTCTTCCTCTAAAAATTCTGTCGCTGTTTGTTCTTCTAAGACGTTATCATATTCTCCTTCCAAGTCCTCCTCATCATCAACAACATAACAACATAACTAAACATACCTTCGAGTTTTTACGGTTCACTGCTTTTAAAATTTAAATATGTTTGCACCTGCACTTTAAAAAAGCGTTTTTTCACTCAGCTGACCACACTTATGTGCTTTATTTCACAGTATTGCTAGAGTAAAATAAAAAATCTAGCTTTTTGTACAAATGATATTTACCTACCTACCTGCTTAAATGGTCGTTTATGCAAAAATTACTTGAAATACATTTGTACAGACATTTGAAAAATGTCCAGCGGGCTGGACGAAAGGACCGAGGAGGATATCCTCCTCCTATAAAAATCTATCAAAATCTATGGTTCATGACATTGTGACGGAGCACTTGAATATGCGCAAGGTGTGCGCTAAGATGGTCGTAAAAGTGTTCACTGACCACCTGAAATTGCGGCGAATGGAAGTGTGCCAAGAAAATTTCAACATGTGTGAAAGTGTCCCCCAAGTGTGCCTAAAAAACTAATATTTATATTACGGTTATCAACTATACTCCGTAAAATTAAAATTAATGAATGACTTGAATTTTCCGTTTCTGTCATAATTCTCAAAGAACCGTCAGCTGATTGGATAAATAAAATATAAACTTTCGTCTCCACAGATCAGCTAAAGCATACAATCTAAAACGGATTAATATATTGCATAAAAATATTTTAAAATCTTTACATTAACCTACTACAAATTTAATATATAAAAAATTTAATTACTTAACGGGTCAGTAGAATAATCTGGCCTGTTTTTCTATCATTTTTTTATAGAAATTTTTATTCTACAATAGAACTTTTTTTACATATCATGTGGTATATCGTGGAGTGTATAAACAAATTTTTTTCGGAATTTGTTTGATGACAATTGTGTGAGAAATGGATGATGCGTTTTTTCACTGGCGCGCACGATTTCTCATGTTTGGATCATCTGAAACACAAAACCCTAACTTATTCTTAAAAAGTGCGTGAATGGTTATCGTCCCTACTAGAATCATGAAAAAAAGTTGAAATATAAAGTTTTTTTTTAATTTTTCCCCATGTTCTTTAAAATAAAATTTGTCATAACATTATCCATAAATTATAAAAAATAATGAATCTAGTAGGGACGATAGTCAGGCGTTTTGTAAACATTTAAATCCATCTCCGTCAGTTTAAAAAAGTGTGTTTCGAGAAAAACGCGTTTAAAGTTTGAAGTGTGCACTCCGAGCGCTCCGAATGTCGAGCGGTATTATTATTTTTAGGCCTCTTTGAAACCCTCCAATGGTAAAGTGGGTTTTTTCATTAATTCTAAGGGTATAAGGCAACAGAAAAAGCAAAAAAAAAATAAATTTAAAAGATTAAACTACTAACCCCTTAAAGTATGTTTGATTTTTGACACACTTCTTCAATAAAGTTTTTTCGTCCCTATGTAGTAAAATCTCATGGCGTCACTTATAATTAAAAATAAAGTTTTCTGGAAAAGGAAAATGGAGGATGAAGTCATGTGTTGAATTTCACGCAGCTCACGACTTCCGGTTTTAGACCGGGTAGCCTAAGACCATCCGTTCGAAGGAGAGCTAAAGTGAGAAGGTGAAATATCCCCTACACAGGGTTGTGCGCTGGGTTTGGGACCCGCCACAAAAAAAACCAACTGCCTCGGATGAGAGACCTCCTTTTGATGCCAACCATCTGGAATGTCCGGTCCGGTGAGACGAGTAGGTCCTTGTGGTATATAATGGAGCGCCAGTTTGGTGTGGGATTCGTGGTAGGAGAAAGACTCCGTTACCGTGTACTATCATTCACTCCGATTGATGAAAGTCTAGCCAAAAGCCGCATCAAAGCGAAATGCTTCAACATATCGCTGATTTGCGCCCACGCTCTGACAGAAGAGAAGGACGATGTGACCAAAGATGCCTTCTATGAGCGTTTGGAGCGCAGAAGAAGGTATTTTTGGCACTACGGTCGGTAAATTCAGCCTCCACGACGAAACATCCCCAAATGGATCGAGGCTGATCGACTTCGCCGGGGACCGAAATGTGGTTATCTGTAGTACAAGATTCCAGCACAAGAAAATACATCAAGCTACCTGGCTGTCTCCGCATCGAAGAGCCACCAACCAGATCCATCATGCTGTGATAGACGGAATACACATCTCCAATGCTTTAGACGTGCGTACGCTCCGAGGTGCTAACATCGACTCGGACCACTATCTTGTAGCAGCCAAGATTTGCACCCGCCTCTGTGCAGCAAAAAACGCACGTCAACAAGCACAAGGAAGGGAGAAAAATGACTGCCTACCTCGCAACGTTACGATCGACCACAAAACGTGTGGTATGGGATAGATACCGAGAGTTGAGGAGGGAAGCAAGACGCATTTGCAGACAGAAAAAGAAAGAGGCTGAAATGCGTGAGTATGAAGTGCTTGACAAGCTGTCGACAGAGGTAATACTCAAAAATTCTACGAAAAAATGCGGCGGCTAACAGAAGGTTTCATACTCTTGTAGAACCCAAGCAGGTGATCTAGTAACCGAAATTATGGAAGGAACACTTCTCTAACTGAATGGCAGTGAATGCATAACGCCAGGAGAAGGCGAAGCCGGTTCCCCAATCGAGGACGATGGAGTAGACGTTCCATTGCCCGACCATGAAGAAGTTCAAATAGCAATCATCCGTCTGAAAAACAACAAAGCAGCGGGGTCCGTGGATTTCCGGCCGAGCTATTCAAACACGGCGGCAAAGAGCTGATAAAGAGCATTCATCAGCTTCTTTGTAAAATATGGTCGGGTGAAAGCAAGTCCAACGATTGGAATAAGTCTGCTCTGCCCAATCTACAAAAAGGGAGACCCCAAAATCTGCGCCAACTATCGTGAGATAAGTCTCCTCAACATCGCGTATAAGATTCTATCGAGCGTCTTACGTGAAAGATTAAAGCCCACCGTCAGCAAACTGATTGGGCCTTATCAGTGTGGCTTTAGACCTGGCAAATCAACACCTGACCAGATATTCACCATGCGCCAAGTCTTGGAAGAGAATCGACATACACCACCCCGTTGTCGATTTCAAGCTGCCTTATGCCGCGATGTCTGAATTTGGTATCCCCGCAAAACTAATACGGTTGTGTAAACTGATGTTGAGCAACAATAAAAGCTCCGTCAGGATCGAAAAGGACCTAACTGAGAAGGTACAATCTTCTATAAGAGTGTATAGCTGCTGGCGTATGCTGATGATATTGACATCTTTGGCCGTAACAACCGCACTGTTAGTTCTGCTTTATCCAGAAAGGATAAGGCAACGAAGCAAATGGTGGTGAACGAGGGCAAGTCAGACTAGGAATATATCTTGTCCTCAAACAAACGTCACTGTTGACAGTCATAATTTCGAAATTTAGATAATTTCGTCTATTTAGGAATCAGCATCAACACCAACAACAACGTCATCCTCGAAATCTAACGCAGGATATCTCTTGTCAACATGTGCTACTTTGGACTAAGTAGGCAATTGAGAAGTAAAGTCATCTCTCAACGAACAAAAACCAAACTCTATACTCACTTATTATTCTATGGTGAAGAGGCATGTACGATGACAACAATGATTAGTCGACGTTACGAGTTTTCGAGAGAAAAGTTCTGCGATAGATTTATGGTTCTTTGCGCATTGGCCACGGCGAATATCACATTCGATAGAACGATGAGCTGTACGAGATGTACGACGACATTGACATTGACATGTCGTCCGAACGGATGAAAATACTGCAGCTCTGAAAGTATTCGACGTAGTACCCGCCGGTGGAAGAAGAAGACATCCACTCCGTTAGAAGGACCAGGTGGAGAAGGACCTCGCTTCGCTTGGAATATTCAATTGCGCCACGTAGCGAAAAGAAGAAACGACTGGTGCGCTGTTGTTAACTCGGCCATAATCTCGTAAGCGGTGTCTACGCCAGTAAAGAAGAAGGAGAAGGAAAAGGAAACAAACATATAAAATATATTCTTACTATTCATATTACAACAAAGTTTAATTTTTTTTTGGTACAAAACGTTAATGAATAAAAACTTTCAATCAATATGACTCCTGCTTTGCAGAAAATTGTAAATTAATTGGGCATAATGGTTATATTTCTAAAAGTCTCTAATGTACTAATTTTATTTTTGAAACTACTTTGATAATTTATGTACCGTTCATGCAATTAAATACTATGTTTACATTAAATATTGGCTCTCATCTATGTTTCGATGTAGTATTTTACTGTAATTTGTTACATTTCATTTCATATGTACATATGCATATTTAAGTAAATGATTACATTAACCTTACAAACTGTATAACCAATATGTATAATTGCCCGGTTATTTTACATCTCCGCTTTTTTTAATTTAATTTCAGATGTGGAGATTCACATTGTCTTTTTTACATGGAAGTTGGACGGCAATGTATTATTGGACCTGGAGAACTTTGGATGGATACAGAAGATCCTTTAGTAGCTCAGAGTATGCATAAAATGATATCAAGGTATTTGCTCAACTTTGAGTTCAAAAGACATAACAATAATTGCTAATCGAACTTATTAGATATTAGGCTATTAATATACCAGTATTGTGTTCTAGTTTTGACAAGTAGAGACAGAATATTAAAATTTTAACGTAATAGAATGGTTAATATTTAATAAATAGTTTTGATAAAAGGCAGCTATAAATTATGTATTTATCAAGAGAACATCTCTTACTTTCAATAAAAAAAATTGGTTGATACTCCTATTACGGTTTGCAACTCTTCTTAGTTGAATTGAAGTTAGAGCAATTCAATTTCAGATAAACTCATTTTTCAGTCGCAGTTTTATTCATGTTGCCAATCAAAAGAATAAAGACTTCAGTTTTTTCGCAGGAAAGGGTAAATTAATATAAAAATGGACATGAGTTTTGATTTATATTATGATGACTTTGGGGCGGTATTTTCGATAGTTGGCGCTGAAAGCGCGTAGTTCTAGTTTTATTCGTCGCATCGGGTCATGCTATACCTTTTTGGAAAGCTCATTTCGCGCGCTAATACGTGTTTGATTTATTGTCGTTTCTTTTAAGTCGTTCGTGAGTTATAGCGTCGAAAACATGGAGTAAAATAAAGAGAAAATACGGCATATTTTACAGTACTACTGCGATAAAGGCAAAAATGCATCTCAAGCCGCCAATAAAATTTGTGCAGTTTATGGAACCGATATAGTTTCCATTTCCACCGCACAACGATGGTTTCAACGTTTTCGTTCTGGTGTAGAGGTGGTCGAAGATGCGCCACGCTCCGGAAGGCCTGTCGTCGAAAATTGCGATAAAATCGCTGAATTGGTCGAAAGAGACCGGCATAGTAATCATCAAACCGTTATAAACCATTTGAAGAAGCTTGGAGTCACTAAGAACCTCGATGTATGGGTGCCACACGAATTGATTCAATACGCGCAGAGCGCGTACTTAGCGCGCAGCATCCACGCCGCCACAATGCACCAGCGGCCGTCGAGGTGGTGGCTGTGGTCACAGGACCTCACAGCACCGAGAGATATCGTGTTGCAATCCTTGTTCATCAATATTATGATGCCCTACAGTACCCATTGAATTAGTAGAAGGGACAAGAAGTCTCACTTCAATATCCCTCCAACCAATGCACAGTGGTTGGTCCTGTATGGAATCAGCGGCCAATCCCCGATAGTAACGAATTTTAATTAAGAATATTAAATTACTCAATGAAATTAAAACTGATTTTAATAAAATTGATTTACTTTTGCATGATAGTTTGCTTTGACTGGATCTAAGCTCAAAAGTAATCGGTTTAACAAGTCCTGATTTGTAGCGACCCGTTAGTTCTTTTGTGTATGATGAAGTCAATACATCTTAACCCCTTGACGTATCAATTAGCGCAACGAAATTCGCTTCCAACTATTCGCACACATCTTGCACTAAAGAAACCAGTTTTGGTGCTTACGAACTGTCGCACGCTTGTTTTACAAATTTACAAAACATAAAATACTACGATTTAATTTTAATGCGTAACAAAAAATATAGATAATTACACCACTGATCTCTAATGCACTCAGCTGCAACAATGTTTTTTGTTTACATTATTAGCTGAAAATAGCGGAAAAATTTCAATTCTCTTTTCATACATTTCACATACACTTCTACACACCACAAGTCAGACTCGTGTTAGTGATGTTAGGCACAGAAATTGTACCACGAGTCAGCTTCGTGATAGTGATGTTAGGCACAAAAATTGTACCACGAGTCAGACTCGTGGAAATACGTCGAGGGGTTAACGTCCTTATTGCTTGACTCAGCAGAATCTAGCGAAAATCTAGTAAATTTAAGGTTAAGGTAAATAATTGTCTTCCAAATTATTACTTTAAAATTTCTGCTTATATTCGCTTTGCCCAGAACTGCCATCAAGGCCACATTGCGTTCATTAATACATAATATAACATAAATAACAAAGAGAGGGGCAAAAGGTGGCAGCTGAAATCAAAAGTTTAGACTTAGAAAACATTAAGCAAACTTCACTCATTTGAGCGCGATACTGCGATCACAACTTTTTGTTTAACTAAAAAACATACCATTGTATAAAGAAAAACATACCATTCAAAAGGGCACTTGTAAAACAATAGTTTAAAGCAACAAAACAACATATTATAATATAAAAATCACTTTGTTACATAACACACTTTCTTCTCAATATTCAATTCGATTTATGGCGATTGAACATAATTTTATATTGCAATTTAATTTAAGGTAGGAGCCTGCTTTAAAAGCTTCAAAATTTTTTTGCTTAAATTTAAAAATTATCTAAGAATATGTCGTGACCGAGCGTCTAGCAGATATATGAGCGCTTGGGCAGAAAGCAAAAACTTTGACGCGCGATATTTCGGATTTTCATTTTTACGATTTTTCTTAATTGACGGGCATGATAAACGTCGGATGGAATTGGGGCAAAGTTTAATATGCTTGGCAAGTTTGAACATATTTTTAAATCACCTAAAGTAACATTTTTTGGTCAAAAACCATTTTTTAATTTTTTAAAAAATTATAGAATTTTACACTTTTTTTTTTGGAATTTTATTAGTTTAACTAGAAGATAAGTTATTAACAAATATGAATCTCTTTAAATTTCTTGTCTCCGATAGAAATTGCGACCTGCATCCTGCCCGCTGTCCGACAAATGCACATACGAGATGCATCGGCCAATTGTTTCCGAAAGGCAGAATATCAAAGATTTACCCTTAGTTTTATTGGTTTTTTTTTAAGAAATAGTGGTAAATTTAAAACGGTCCCTAGCATGAAAATAGTTAGCATCTCCGTGAACAATAGCCAGCGTAGACGCTAACTATGGCAATGTCGTATAACTCGTACAATTCATCGTTTCTTGAATGTGGTATTCGCCGTTGCCAATGCGCCAAATACCATAAATCGTCCACAGAACCTTTCTCTGAAAAACTCGTAACGTCGACTCATCAGATGTTGTCATCGTCCATGCTTCTGCACCATATAGCAGGATGGGAATAATGAGTGACTTATAGGGTTTGGTCTTTGTCCGTTGAAACAAGACTTTACTTCTCAATTGCCTACTCAGTCCGAAGTAGCAAATGTTCTTCTTATTCTTCTTTACTGGCGTAGATACTGCTTGCGCGACTAAAGCCGAGCTAACAACAGCGTTCCAGTCGTTTCTTCTTTTCGCTATGGAGCGCCAAATGGAGATTCCAAGCGAAGTCATGTCCTTCTCCACCTGATCTTTCCAACTGATTGAAGGTCTTCCTCTTCCTCTGTTTCCCCCAGCGGGTATTGCAACGAATACTTTCAGAGTTGCAAGTGTTTTCATCCATTCGGACAACATGACCTAGCCAGCTTAGCTGCTGTCTTTTAATTCGCTAAACTATGTCAATGTCGTCGTATATCTCATACAGATCATCGTTCCATCGAATGCGATATTCGCCGTGGCCGTGGTGGTTTTGATACTGGTTCCAAGGTAGATGACTTCAAAGTAATAACTGTCAACAGTGACTTGGGAGCTAAGTCGAGAGTTCGACAACTGTTTGATAGAAGACAGGAGACATTTCGTCTTGCCCTCTTTCACCTCCAGACGCATTTGCTTTACTTCCTTGTCTAGTCTGGGGAAAGCAGAACTAACGGCGCGAGTGTTGAGACCAATCATATCAATATCATCGACTTACGCCAATTCAAATTCAGACCTAGATTTGGCGCGTGGTGAATATCTGCTCAGTTGCCGATTTTCTAGGCCTAAAGCCACACTGATAAGGTTTATCCTTTCACACAATACCCTCGATAAAATCTTGTATGCGATGTTGAGGAGGTTTATCCCACAGTAGCCGGCTCAGATTGTGGGGTGTCCTTTTTTGTGGATTGGGCCGAGCGCACTTAAATTCCAATTGTCCGGCACGCTTTCGTCTGATCATATTCTACAAAAAAAAAGCTGCTGCATGCTCCTTATCAGTTCTTTGCCGCCGTGTTTGAATAGCTCGGGTGGAAAAGGAACATCTGCTTCATCGTCCTCGATTGGGGAATCGGGTTCGCCATCACCTGATGTTATGCTTTCACTGCCATTCAGCAGCCTAGAGGAGTGTTCCCTCCACCAATGGTCTCATTTGCAGGTGTACGTAAGGAGCTTAAAATGACCTCCACAAGTTCCCGATACCGAGTTGTAGACGAGCTCTCATAGGTACGTTCCAAGCGCTCATAGAATACATCTTTGGTCACCTCGTCTTTCCCTTTCGTTGAGGCGTAGGTGTAAGTCAACGATATGTTGATCCCACACCGAATTTGCGGTCCTTTATATGGCCATTGTAGCAAATGCCAGAAGGACCTGCGCGCCTCAGCCCTTGTCCCGTCCATCGTTTTCGGCGGGGATGTCAGCCTTCACTCTAACGGGGACATCAACCAGCTGAGCAGCGACACCTTCCCAATTAAGGGACTAGACATTCCAAGTGCATGCTCTTAAATCGTTATCCATAATGCATTTGTCATGGTCGTCATCAAAAGGGGAATCTCTTATCCGATACTGTTTACTTCTTTTCATTGGTAGTGTTTTTTGAGTGGCGGGTCTCAAATCCAGTGCACAGCCCTGTCCAGGGGATATTTCACCTTCTCAGCTCGCGTTCAAACGGATGTTTTCTGGCTACTCAGAGGATACTTGGTCAAAGGCCGGAAGTCGTGAACTGCTTGAGCCATATGTAAAAGAATCGTTTCTGGCCACTCCCAAGTGAATGGTAATCAGAGAACTTTCCTCACATGCGTGAACTTCTACACATGACTCCATCCTGCTTAGATATTAGGGGACCGAAAAAAATTAAATTCACTTTTTGATTAGCAGAATAGTCTTGGAAAATGAACTTTTTGCAGTAAGAAAGTGATATTCCGTTGACGGCACCAAAATGTTCTCCAAAATTTTTTAATAAATTTTCTCGTTCACAGTTCCGTCAACCAAATTCTAGTTCTCCAGTCCGGTAAAAAGAAAAACACCTCCAAAACATTACCGATGGTGCTTCACAGTTTGTACAGTACAATTATCCGCATATCGTTCTCCACATTTCATGTACTACTGAACTTGAGGCTGAAAAAGCATGATTTTGCTTTCATCCGAAACCATCACGCTTCTCCAATCTTTTCGATGCAATTTTGCCCACTCCAAACGTGTTTTTCGCAATCGCACTGTTAATTGCGGTTTTTTGTTGATTTATGAGACGGTATACCATATCTTCGCAGCCGACGCCTATCAGTGGCAGCACTCTTTATTGGTAAATTATTGTCCACACATTCCATGATTAATTCGGTTTCAGTGTTTAACCGATCCTTTCCAACCTTCTGTCTTCTCTCTCTAAAGTCATTCTTTTACGAACCGTCTTTTTCCTATCTATCATTCCCGAATTGTTGTAGTTTGCTAAAACTCTGGACACTGTTAATTGCTTATACTTTATAATTTTAGAAATCTCACTCAATTTATTTCTTTTTTCATTTTAATTTCAAAGTTCACCTCTTTAATCAAATTTTCACTAATTTATGAGTTAAGAGCAAAGAACTATTAACGAAAATTTACTGATACAGTACAATATAACGGTATTAAAATTAGGTGGAAAACCAAGAAGACAGAAAATTAAACGCAATGCACCGATGATATATTTCAATGATGTATTTTCTATGATCGTGACTGTATATGTATATGTTTATAACTCTATATATCCCTATAATTTTTAGGTGTTACAAACAACCGTTGTGTGAATAAACTAGAATATTCTTGCAACAACTTGTTGCAAGAGCATATACATACTATATATATGTATATATTGGGCAAAATTTATTATGTACAATGAAATTGTATGTGTCTTTTAAAAGACAAAAAGCGCCTAGCTCATAAAACGACAACTAACCTTAGCTGTTAATTTTATCGTACTTCAGGAGCATGAACATAAATCAACATAATAAAAGTTGATAAATGAATTCTCCAAACATGCAATATTTTTAAATTCCGTTGTTTTCTGAACACACCACGTACATCGTTTAGGTGCTATTTTTTAGCGTCTATTTAATATTTTCGAGCATTGATATATAAGCGCTATTTGTGTTGTTTGCAGTAACCTTAACACGTTCTACCCGGCGTGGACTAACAGTGGTGGTGGGCACTGCACTTATCTGGGGGCGTGGATCACCGGTGGTTCACAGGCAAATTCATTTATCTGACGACGTGGGCCGTGGAAATAAAATAGATTGGGGAATTATAAATTTATATTTGTTGTAGGCGTTTTTAACATAAATAAAATTTATTTTTTATAGTTCTTTCTAAAACAAAATAATTAAAAAAGTGCCGTTATACGAACAACTTGACAATCTTGTGCACACAATGTATAGAAGCATATGTAGATAAAATGAGCCGGGTAGAACGTGTTAAATATCCTTCTCGACCATAAAATTGAATTAAATGGCGAACATTTTCGCGCGATTTCCAAGATCTCCAAGATGAGTTTCAAGAAGGTCGTCCAAAATCAGTTAATGTTCGGGAAACTTTTGATGCTATACGCAAAGTGAGATTGCACGATCTCATTTGCCTTAACTATTGGTATTATTGAGACTAGCATGTAATCAATATTTCATGAACATTTGACTGTAAAAACCTTGTTCACGTTGGATTTTCTATTCGCTCAAAAAAAGGCTGGTTTCGATTGGTCGAGAGAAATGTTAAAAAATATCATAACGGTGTTTCGAAACACGGTTATGACAACGTTGCAGGTGACGAATCGTGGATTTATGCGTATGAACCCGAAATTAAGCATTAGTCGACTGTATGGGTGTATCAAGATGAGCCGAATCCAACAAAAGTTGTTCGCGCACGAAGCACTGCCAAGTAAATTGTTGCCTGTTTTCTTGGACATGTTGTAACCATACCACTGGAACAACGCAGATAGTAAATTCTGAGTGTTATATGTACACCCATTAGTTATCTTTCAAGAAATCCGGAAAACCAAACGTTGAAAACGGATCACTCTTCATCACGTTAATGCTACCTCTCACACATCGACTGAATCAACTGCATTTTTAAATATTCAAAACATTGATTTAAATTTTAAAATTCGACAAACACTACTTATTTCGACTGACATAAACAGCTGCTGTAAACGCACTGGTTGACAGATCGCGCTAATTTTAAGAACAGTTGCACCAACCTAGGAAAAAAAATTTACCTGCATTCCATATAAGCGGGAGATGAGAGATTGAAATGAAGAATTCCCGATACTTTCTTGACATGAACTAAGACGCTTTCCGATATCTGAAGAGGCAAAAGTGCTTCGACAATTGCTTCAAACGCATGCAAAAGTATGTAGATCTTAATCGAGAACATTTTGAAAAACTATAAGCTGATTTTCGGTGGTTAAAATATGTTTTTGTTCTCGAATCCCGAAACAAAAGGCAACCTATACGGAGAAATTATTGTAATCTTTTGGCGTCACAGTTCCTTGTAAGCTTTGGCCTTGAAATGTCATCCAATATTTTATCTGCCTCTAATTTGCAAATTTCACAAAAATTGTTCTTCATTCAATTTATTTTATATTATTTATTATGAAATCAATATCTCATTTTATTCTAAAACTAAGCTTGTAAAATTTTGGTAAAGTATATAAAGTATATAAAGTTTATTATGGGCTTTTATCATATGTACATTTAAAATATTTGAAATTTAATTTACTTTTTAGTGCAATGTCTGTGAGAATAGATGTTATTGGAGATAACATTAGAAAGAGATCATCTTCCGTTACTGAAACATCTAAGCCGATAAGTTTTATGGATACAGGAAGCCTTCGCGCGGAAAATAAAATTTGTAATATGAATCCGACAGGTAAATTATGTCTTCAATTGACTTTTAACGTTAAAGCTTAGTATTCAGCTCTCAAGAAATGTAAAAACTTCATATAAAAAAACGCTTAAGAAACGGATAAGAAACTTTCCTGCGATAAATGTACTTGTACTAGTATGCAGCTCTAAAGAAATCTAGTACTAATTTTTAATACATTTTTTCAATAAAATGCGAATATGGCAAACCTGGTTTTGCGAAGAAACATCAAATCAACAATTGTTTCTTGAAAGAAATTCAAAGTAAATCGTTAAAATCATCATAAATTAGTTAAAATCATTATTATGAAGTATATTTCATTTTGAAATGTTGTATAAAACTTATCAATTATCAACAACATTCCTTAAATAGCAATGCAAATATTTATGTTACTACATACATACATAATACGCATAAAGTTTGTTTTCTTTGTTTATTCTCTCTTGCTCTTCTAATGTGGATCATTCACAATGCGTAACCAGCTGTCAAAATTACTGGAGAAATAATGTATTTTTTTTCTTGAGTAATTACTTGAGAGCTGGATACCAACCTTAATAGTATAACATAAAAAATATGATTTAAATACATTATGTACTACGTCCATACATCAAATGTTCCGTAGTGAGGTATAGATTTTCACATCATTGTCAACAATTAAGTATTTTTAACGGGTAAGTTAATAAGCAAACTAGTCATATTTGTTTTGCGAAACAGCTACCACTTAGTGTAATTGAAAACTGCAGATGGATTCGTTACAACGAATGGTAGACAAGTCAATCACCGAAGTGTAAGTTTCATGATCCTAGACGGTGCAACGATCAACGAATAGTTCAAACAAATAAAAATTCAAAATAAACATGAAATTAAAAAATAAAAGTTCAAACACTGCTTTAAATCAATATTTTTATATTGATACCTGTTATTTAGTTCTGGTTCTTTCTATGCTGGTTTTCATTTCCGTGTTATACTACATTTATTTAACTAAACCCAATTGGATATTAAACCAATCCAATTTTTTTAGCAAAATATTTACCTTCGATTTTTGCAATTGCACTTACTGAAAACATCATTATGGCACAAATCCGATTTCTCTGGAGCCGCGATCTGAAGGTACCGTTGGAAATTTTACTGATTAAAAAATATATGGTGTTATAGGTACCGCAAAAGTTTAGTTTACGAGATATTCGACTTTAAAGTTAAAAAATTCCCAAAATTCGAACATTACAACAAGCTACTTCACTACATTTAACATACTTTATGCACAGGTTTCACTTCAAATTCATTTAATTAAACTGTAAACATTTAAATAAATTCATAATTAACACTTTTTGCAGGTTTTATAAGTAAAAAATATCTATTTTAAAAATCACTTTTTACATTTCGCTATAATTCCTCTTCTTTTATTTAGCAATTTTAGTTCTAAT
Source organism: Bactrocera zonata (assembly GCA_037783105.1). Lineage (NCBI taxonomy): Eukaryota > Metazoa > Arthropoda > Insecta > Diptera > Tephritidae > Bactrocera > Bactrocera zonata. The sequence goes on from JBAWJQ010006356.1 coordinate 220,218, forward strand.
AAAAACAACTGTGTCTGTAAATTATATTTCAAATTAAAATGAGTATATGTAGGCTAAACTCTCTTTTCATGCATATGGATTCTTTCTTATTTAAATTTAATAAACAACTAAGTAATATTATATAATAATATTACGTGAACATAACTTATATGTTTTTTTTTAAGGAGTACTACGCAAATGTACTTCAGTCACCCAGGGTATTGGCTCGACCAGGGTTATTTTTCCAGAGCCCGGCCGAAGGCCGCCAACGCAGAAAGAAGTACTACACGAAAATACTTCAGTCACCCCGAGCATTGTCCCGACCAGGAATATTTTTTTATAGCGCGGCCGATGGCCGCCAACGCTAAAAGGAGTACATACTTTACATACTCAATTATAACTGAAAAAATGTTGGAACGATTTTTTTTTTTATAATTACCAAAGAAAAAAGGATCACGCGAAAATACAAATAAAGAAAACGCTGTCGTTAAACAATCGTTCATATTTGGTTTTTAAGATGTGGCAACGCTCGTTTTCCTCAATTGTAAACAATCTAACCTTTTTTACGATGAGTATGCAAGGTGATTTATAAATTAATAAATTAGCTAAAGAATAACAAAATAAAAGTGAAGTGTTAACTTATTTTAATGTTTAGAGTGTATATTTAAATATACAAAGTGAAAAATGTTAAAAAGTTTAATGAAACAAAGAGAAACAGTATGTACTATTGGTACACTTTTGGAATTTTTAATCGGGATTATTTAAAAAAAATAAATGTGTTAGCAACATTATTTTTGTATATTGTCTCCGTAGAAGCTCCCCTATCAGCACATACGCCATTTATATCGAATTTCGTGTTTTCTACCGGACCGCCAAAGTAATCGGTATCATGCCATCATTATTAATTGAAGTTTTTAAGTTACTAAGAAAGTAAAATCCATGTTTTCATCTAATATTTTTTTGTAACTCTTCTATTGTTTTTTTTTTTTTTGAATATTTCAATAAATTGATACTTCATAAAAAGCACTATGCATTAATACGAGACATTGTTCATAATTTTCAAATATTTTCAGCAAATTATAATCTTGGACGAGGTAGATGTGACAGTTTTCCAACCAGAACTAGAGAGTCCAATGTTGACGCGAATCAAAGTTTTAAATCATCACATATACAAAATGTTCCTTGTACAGCGACGCCTCGTATTTTATCAATTTCCCGGTACAGTACAAGTCCACCAATAGCTCCTTCTTTTGGAAGTACAGAAAGAAAAGAATCGGTGAAGCTTGATGATCAAGAAGAAACCGGAAACTATTTGCCATTTCGTTACAAGTAAGTACTAAAACAAACTATGTTATAGTGTTTTTACTTAGTTAACCCTTTAAAATTGGTTTAACTTTGACAATTTATTCTGGAAGTAAGGAGACAGAAATTGGATATCTCTTTCAAGCTTTGTTAAACAAATATATTAAGTATTCGCTTTGCTGCTTTCATTATCGAATAACACCATTGCCGGCCCAAAAACTTTGGAAAATTGTTTTTATTTGTTAATTCAGGTTATCGTACACAAAAATACTTACATATTTATTCTATTATTACATCATACTTTTCTACAAAAGGAAAAAGGGTTTGTTTTATAATTCGGGATATTGAAAATTTTGAAACGGCTTTAAGGTTTTGTAGGATAAATTAAATTTTTTTCGTTCCAAGTTAAAATTTTTTTTCGAGGAGAATAATGAGTGAATGAGTAGAGTTTGATCTTTGTTCGCCGAGAGAGGACTTCACTTCTCATTGAAGTAGCACCTGTTGAAAAAAGTTATTCAGCATTAGTTTTCGAGGCTGACATTGTTGTCGGTGTTAATACTGATTTCAAGATAGACGAAATTATCTACAACTTCAACGTTATGACTGTCAACAGTGACGTGAGAACCAAACCACGAGTGCGACGATTGCTTGTTTAATGACAGGTGATATTTTGTCTTGCCTCAGAAATACAGCGGCTCTACCGCTTTGTTGTTCTTAAGACGGGTAATTGCTATTCATACCTCTTAATGGTCGGGCAATGGAACGTCTGCTTCATCGTCATCGATTGGGGAATCGAGTTCACCATCTCCTAGTGTTATGCTTTCTCTGCAATTCAGCAGGCTTGAGAAGTAATAATTTTAGTATGCTCTGGACATCAGTCACTACTAGATCAACTCTGGAGGTTCTACGCTATGCTCCGGTCTTGAAACTTTCTGTTACCGCATCTTTTCGTAGAGTTTTTTAGCATCACCCCTATCGGCCAGCTTGTCTAGCTCTTCGTACTCACGCATTTCGGCCTCTCTTTTTCTGTCCGCAAATGCGTCTCGATTTCCTCTTTAACTCTCGGTATCTATCCCATCCCACACGTGTTCTGGTTGTAACGTTGCGAGGTAGGCAGTCTGTTTTCTCTTCACTGTGATGCGGCATACCTCTTCGTACCAGCTGCTCTTTTGCATTTTCCTAAAACCAATGGTTTCGGTTGCAACGTTACGTAAGGAGTTTAAAATACCGTTCCACAGTTCTGTTACACCGAGTTGCTGACGAGTGCTCTAAGAGAGCAGGATTGCAAGTCTAGTAGAAAATCGTTCGTCTATCCGTCGTGATTGCAGCTTTTTGACATCGAACTTTCCATGTGTTTATTGACGTGTGTTTTTATTGCACAGAGGCGGGGACGTTAGATGGCTACAACAAGATAGGGTTGTGGGCAAACAGGAGACGTGTCTTCCATCTATCACAACATGATCGATCAGGTCCAACCCATTTTTGGATGTTTCATCATGGATGCTGAGCACAATTTTGACGTTGTAGCGGGGGCATAGAGTAGCCTCATAGAAGACATCTTTGGTCACATCGTCCTTTTTGTCCGTCAGGGCGTATAGGGGCATTTGGCCTCAAAAACTGGACAAAATTATTTAAAGTGATTTTATAAATGAAAATGAATAAAAATACATGATTGAATTTAATAATGAAATATATTAAAATAAAACAAGTAAGGAAGGGCTAAGTTCGGGTGCAACCGAACATTTTATATTGAATATACAGTGGACCAATAAAGTTTACATACACCTTGTTCTATTATATTACGGCACGTTTATTTGTTTTAAAGTGAATAAATTTTGATGTTTTTTTCTATCCATTTCAAACGATGTATATTTAACATTAAATTTAGCATATAAAAATATTTTTTTTATACAAATAAAAAAAATTAATACTAAAGCTTAAAATGGGCATAATTTATATCAAAAAAGTTTGCGTACACTAATGATTATTTATATAAATCAAAAGTAATTACAATAGTTTTAGCGGTTTTTAGCCTACAATTTGTTGATATGGAGCAAGGTCAAGTGGATGCTCAAAAATCTTTAATAATAGTAATAGTTACATGGGGAGGGTCAAGTTTTCGTCCAATTGTATCAATTTTATTATATACCGTTATTATATATACCGTTTATATTATACCGTTATCAATATCATCGGCATACGCCAGCAGCTGTACACTCTTGTAAAAGATTGTACCTGCTCGATTAAGTTCTGCAGCTCGAATAATTTTCTCCAGCAGCAGATTGAAGAAGTCGCACGATAGGGAGTCGCCTTGTCTGATACCTCGTTTGGTATCGAACGGCTCGGAGAGGTCCTTCCCGATCCTGACGGAGCTTTTGGTGCTGCTCAACGTCAGTTTACACAGCCGTATTAGTTTTAAGGGGATACCAAATTCAGACATCGCGGCATAAAGGCAGCTCCATTTCGTGCTGTCGAAAGCAGCTTTAAGATCGACTAAGAGGTGGTGTGTGTCGATTCTCTTTTCACGGGTCTTTTCCAAGATTTGGCGCATGGTGAATATCTGGTCGGTTGTTGATTTTCCAGGTCTAAAGCCACACTTATAAGGTCCAATCAGTTTGTTGACGGTGGGCTTTAATATGCACCTTATCAGCTCTTCGCCGCCGTGTTTGAATAGCTCGGCCGGCAATCCATCGGCCCCTGCCGCTTTGTTGTTTTTTAGGCGGGCAATTGCTATTCGAACTTCTTCATGGTCGGGCAATGGAACGTCCGCTCCATTGTCATCGATTGGGGTATCGGGTTCGTTTTCTCCTGGTGTTGTGCGCTCACTGCCATTCAGCAGGCTAGAGAAGTGTTCCCTCCATAATTTAAGTATGCTCCGGGCATCGGTGGCTAGATCACCTTGGGGGGTTCTACAAGAGTATGCTCAGCTCTTGAAACCTTCTGTAAGCTGCAGCCGTATCTTTTCGTAGAATTTTCGAGCATTACCCCTGTCGGCCAGCTTATCAAGCTCTTCGTACTCACGCATTTCGGCCTCGTTCTTTTTCTGTTTACAAATGCGTCTCGCTTCCCTCTTCAAGTCGATCGTAACGTTGCGAGGTAGGCAGCCTGTTTTCTCTCCGCTGCGACACGGCACTCCTCGTCGTACCAGCTGTTCTTTTGCACTTTCCGAAAACCAATGGTTTCGGTTGCAGGTATACGTAAGGAGTTTGAAATGCCGCCCTACAGTTCCCTTATACCGAGTTGTTGACGAGTGCTCTCAGAGAGCAGGAGTGAGAGCCGAGTAGAAAATCGTTCGGCTGTCTGTTGTGATTGCAGCTTCTCGACGTTGAACCTTCCTTGTGTTTGTTGGCGTGCGTTTTTGCTGCACAGAGGCGGGTGCGAATTTTGGCTGCAACAATATAGTGGTCCGAGTCGATGTTAGAACCTCGGAGCGCACGCACATCTAAAACACTGGAGACGTGTCTTCCGTCTATCACAACATGATCGATCTGGTTGGTGGTTTTTCGATCCGGAGACAGCCAGGTAGCTTGATGTATCTTTTTATGCTGGAATCTAGTACTACAGATAACCATATTTTGGGCCCCGGCGAAGTCGATCAGCCTCAACCCATTTGGGGATGTTTCCTCGTGGAGGCTGAATTTACCGACCGTAGTGCCAAAGATACCTTCTTTGCCCACCCTGGCGTTGAAGTCGCCAAGCACGTGGCGGGGGCATCTCTCATAAGTGCGCTCCAAGCACTCATAAAAGGCATCTTTGGTCACATCGTCCTTCTCTTCCGTCGGGGCGTGGGCGCAAATCAGCGATATGTTGAAGAACCTCGCTTTGATGCGGATTATGGCTAGACGTTCATTCTCCGGAGTGAATGATAGTACTCGACGACGGAGTCTCTCTCCCACCACGAATCCAACACCAAACCTGCGCTCCTTTATATGGCCACTGTAGTAAATGTCACAAGGACCTACTCGTCTCTGTCCTTGGACGGCGGTGATGTCAGCCTTTATTTTCACGAGGACATCAACCAGCTGGGCAGCGGCACCTTCCCAATTAAGGGACCGGACATTCCAGGTGCATGCCCTCAATTCGTAGTCCTTATTTCGCTTGCCATGGTCGTCATCAAAAGGGGGATCTCTCATCCGAGGCTGATTGTTGGTTTTCATTGGGGTGTTTTTTTACGTGGCGGGTCCCAAACCCAGCGCACAACCCTAAGTAAGGGATATTTCACCTTCTCACTTTAGCTCGCCTTAAAACGGATGTTCTTAGGCTACCCAGAGGATACTTGGTCAAAGACCGGAAGTCGTGAGCTGCTTGAGTCATATGTAAAAGAATCGTTTCTGGCCACTCCCAAGTGAATGGCGATCAGAGAACTTTCCTCACTTGCGTGAACTTCTACACATGACTCCATCCATTACTTAGGTACTTAAAAAATAAATTTGGAGTAGCATCGCTGGAGTTTGTAATTTCCACTTTTTTCCGGTTTTTGAAGGAAAATGCTCCTATGTGCGTTGGCGCAAATCAGCGATATTTTGAAGAACTTTACGATTTCGACATCGTGGAGGGGGCAGCTCTAATAGGTGCGCTCCAAGCGCTAATTAAGGAACATATTCCTTAATAACAATATAAATAATGTATCAAAACAACCTTGAGTTGGAACAATACAACAACCTTATCTTAGAACAAAGGAAATGTATCAAAGCAAACAATATATATGTAAACAAACCTAACAAAAAATATAATATACATACATCTATTTCTAAACAAATTAACAACTAGGTACAAATAAGTAAACATATTAGTTAGTATAAATAGAAGTAAGAACCATGTACAGGTATCCGAATAGCACGGTACTTGAGTTGCACAAAATCTCGAATAGCACGGTTAAAAATTGCGACAACCCTCGAATAACACGGAGTTCGAATTACACGAAGTCGCGAAAATTTCTGTTAAAAATTGAGTATAATTTTCCTTCGACCGACTGTTTGTAGTATGACGCAATAATGGCTTTGAATAACGCAATATTTAGTCAGTTCTCCTGTGCAGTCGTCTCGAATGGGTTAAAGCGAGCAGATCGAAATATTTAAGACGTTTTTTTAAATTTTGTGCATAAAGTAGTGAGTGCTTAGCTTACTGGCCCATGTGACTGATTTTAAACTTTCCAAAGTACATACGAATTAAAGATTTTTTAGTTGAAAATCTGTAAGATTTCTATAGTTATATTGTGCAGTTATTGAAATTTTATCCTCGATTCTTAGGTTTGCAAAATGTCGTTGGAAACAAAAAATTACCCTTGAAAAGAAACGTTATTGCACTTAAGGAAGAAATGGAAATTTTAGACAAGTTAAAAGCAGGAGTTAAAATATCGACTTTAGCCAATTCATTGAATTTACATGAAGCAACTATTCGGACGATTAAAAGAAATGAGGACAAAATAAGGATGAATGTCTTAGCAGGTTGCTCTACAACATCAAAGCGAACGGATTGCGCACGGGATGTTAACGTTGTCAAAATGGAAGAAGCTCTTTCAATTTGGATACAAGATTGCAATGATAAACGGATTCCTTTAGATGGACTTACTTGGACTGCATAACAAAGATATCCTCTGCTATAAGCGAAATAAAACCTTCAACAATCAACGGTTCTTGGAAGCCAGTACTCCCTCATATTGTCCAAAAATAAAATTCTGATTCATCCGAAGAAACTCTACACAATGAAATTCTTAATATTGCTCATAAGATAGGTGGAGAGGGATTTGAGAATCTGAATAGCCAAGATCTGGACGAACTGTTTCAAGAACATACTTTGACTACAGCTGAACTAATAGAAATAATTAATGAGCCTGATGAAAACAGCATTATAGATGAAGACGCAGAAAAGTATCCTGAAGATTCTTCTCCCAATGTTTGCGTCACAGATGTGTAACAAGGTTTGGATTTAGCAAAAAAATTAGAGCTTCATTTTATGGAGATTGATCCGTCACTATCACGCAAAAGAACCTTCCAAAAAAATTTAAAAACTTGTTTAGGTCCATACTTGAAAATTTTAAACACTACGGAAAATAAAAGAAAAAGAAAATGTTTCCAGTGATGAGGAAATTCTATCACCTCCAAGAAAGACAATTCGTATTTTGGATGACGACAGTGATCAAGAAATTTCCATTGATAAGGATCCTCTACCTATTCAAGGAAAAACAAATCAATCTTTGGAGAGTGACAGTGGTTGAACATATGTAGTTTAAAAATTATTGCGTTTGTAAAACTTTACCTTTTAAATTTTTAAGTTTCACATTTCGAAATTGAATGAATTTTGTTATTTTTGTATAACTGAAATTTTATAACTAAAAATAAAAAAAAAAAAATTGTTCTTATTTTTAATGTTTTCTTAATTTATCTTTGGAACCAAATGTACAAATTTGTATGGATCTCGAGTTTCGAGTTGCACGGTTTTAATAGCACGGAACGGTATCTCCAAAATTTTATGATTTATTAGTATCAAATAACACGATTTCGATTAACACGGAACCAATTAACCGTGTTATTCGAGGGATACCTGTAATAAGTTAGTCTTAAGAGTATTAATAAAGAATACACATTTCGGTGCAGCTCAAAAATATATTTTTTTGACCTACGTTTGTTTCATGTAAAAATTAACCGGGATGGCAAATTTATTTGCTATCGAAAAGGTCAGATTTTATTCCGAAAGGCTCTTCCAATAGACCGTGAAACAGTGGACAACGTTGAATCCTAGAAAAGATAAAACATAAATACCACATTCCCACTAAGAGGAGACACCAGCAGTACTATATACCAAATAAAGGATGGGAAATGGTAAACAAATACCAACAAAGAAATCTTTGGTATCAATCGAAACAACGACAACCTGTATTAGTCCCAATGGACGTGGACCGATTTTGTCAAGAAAAAATTGAGCAATTGTTAAATGACGGAATAACACAGCCAATAATTCCAAAACAAGGCAAGCCAAAAAAGAAAATGGTTGTTGAATTCTAGAAAATTTACGCTAATTCAAAACTAAAGTAAGAGAAAAGAAAACATCATATGAAACACGTAAAAATAATTAACTATATAATATAGAAATACAATATGCACTATTACAACAACAAACAATCCTAAACAACCTTGAGTTGGAACAATACAACAACCTAATTTTAGAACAAAGGAAATGTATCTAAGCACACAATATATATGCAAACAAACCTAAACAAATAATATAATATACATCTATATCTAAAGAAATAAACTAGTAAACATACTAGTTAGTATATATAGAAGTAAGAGCCAAGTAAGAAGTTAGTCTTAGGAGTATTATTAAAGGGTACACATTTCGGTGCAGCTCAAAAATACAAGGTGATTTCCAAAGTACACAGGACTTTTTGAATCTAGCACCCTCTGGTGGTGCCATCTACATATATATCAACTGGTGCGTTAGCATCTGCTATCCTTATCGATTGTCCAGTGAGAATTTCATGACATTTCATATATTGGAAGTGAAGTTATTGCATTTTAAGTGTCAGTATGTTTGTGTTGTCGGTGCGAAAATGAGCTTCGAACTAAGAGCCAACATTGAATTTTGTTTTAAAATTGGTAAAACGTATCAATTGATGAAACAAGTTTAAGGCGATGATTGCCTATCCCGTAGCAGAGTGCACGGGTGGTTTCAGCGTTTTCAAAGTGGTCTTGAGGACATAAATGACAATCAACATGTGGGCCAATCAAAATCCATCAAAACTCTGCGTGAATTCATCAAAAATCAGCCGAAATTATCATTGAAATTAATGGAAATGGAATTGAACATCTCCAAAACATCGATTTATCGCCTTTTTGAGCGAACATTTGGGCTTACCAACACGGCTGTGCACGGCTTGTTCCGCACAAATTAACTGACGACCAACAATTTTTTGGAATCCAACATTCGAAGGACGATTATTTGAATCACATTTTACCAAAAATCACATTTTAACCATTAACCACTCCCTTATTCACCTGATATGGCACCGTGCGACTTCTTCTTTTTCGGAAAAATGCATTTGCCTATGAAAGGAAAGCGTTATGTAGAAGTACAGGCCATTCAAAAGGCTAACACCGGCATACTGGTGGCCAACGAGCTAAAACACTCGTTCGAAATGCTTTTGGACTGTGCAAAAAGCTGTATTGAAGCAAAATCAATTTTAATAAAATAAATTGATTTTGCCGAAAAACCATTTGTTCCGTTTTTTTTTTTTTTTTTTTTTTAAGTCCTGTTTACTTTGGAAAAGAACTTGTATAATATATTGACTCATTTTTACTTCATGTAAAAATTAACTCGCTCATAAAAGACATCTATAGGCGCAAATCAGCGATATGTTGAAGAACTTCGCTTTGTAGCGGATTGTGGCTAGACGTACACACTAACATTAGCATATAAAAACAAATGCTAATATAGTAGCTTCTGATGTGTTGTGAAATTTGGTCTTGCTTGAAAAATGAGTAATGTTTAAAAAAATCATATCGAACGGTGTAACGAATGCTCATTCTCTATTAAGAAAGTAAAATTAAAAAAATATTCTTTAGATATAAACAATTTATGTTCCTCAAATCATTATTATGAATTAAATAAGTTTTTTTTGTTTCTAATTCCACAACGTTTGATAATAAATACGAAATGGCATTTCTTAACTTATAGGATCATTAAGAATCAAGCTTCTTGTGCTTATAAAGAAATCAATAACAAATTCAGATATTTTGCAATACTGCTTTATTAAAATTTCTACTTGAAGTTAGTAAAAAGAGGTTTTCGCAGTGTATGTTATGTGTCCATTTAAGTACTGTTGCTACTTAGTACAATAGTTTTGTTCATTTGACGGTTGTTTCTGGCATCTAAAACTTATCGAGATTTAAAGAGACTACCGATAAGAATGACGTGATGTTACAATGAACTAAACTCTTAAATTTATTCAAAATGGGTTATGTTGTTTATTTTATGCTAATAATTTCATACAATTTATGATTTGAATAAAATGCTAGCCGGTACCCGGCTCCGTTTGCATATCTCCATCCGTTTCCGCTTTTAATTTAGCATACCCTTAGAGAAGACTTTAAAAATTAACCTTTTTGGCAGATGGCAATATTAAGACTAAAGTATAATTGGTTTGCTTTCCTGAGAAGAACTTATTTTGCGCGAAGAGCTCTTACAGTAGTCATCATAGAACATGAATCTGGATAATAATCTTGGACAATTTCCAAGCGTTTTACCAAAGTGAAACGTGACATGATGAAATGGCAACCTTACTGAACACACTGACAAAATTCGGTTCAAATTCGTAAAAAAAGATGGCCAAATCACGTCATCACTATTGGTAGAAGCTTATAAACATAGTGTGCACGGTCTTACCTCTATACCAAAATGATCAGTATGATGAAACGAGTTGAATTTGGAGTGATTTTGGCTCTTTCCATTTTTAGTACGACGAAGTGCAGAAGGGAAGTGCAAATGTGGTTTAAAGGCTTCTAAAAAGTGGGAGTGACCTCATCTCAATAACTATTAAAGTTATACTCGTAAACCAAAGTTTCTTGAAACGATGACTTCTGGCCATGCCCACCCTACATGCAAATGTTATGTTTAATACATACAAATCAAACACCAACTAGGATATCAGAAGAAAGTTTTGCTCAAATAGTACCTGCTTGGTTATCTGGCATTTGAAATTGGACTTAACTGTTTAAAAGTTTCCAAATACTGAATATGTCCATTACTGACTTTATACCGAAAGGATTGGTGAGTCGGGGAGATATCTTATGAAGCACATCGCTTTGTGCTAATAATGTGTCCTAATGATGGATATAGGAATTTCCTAGATACTGGTTGACTCTGAACTATGTGTTAGATATCTTAATAGAATTTAGTGTAAATATTTTGTCAATAATAATTTGGTTCTGTTGATTTTAATGTAAATATCTCGGATGTAAAGGAAAATGTAACTATGAAAGTAAGGAGTCTGTGACGTATAGTATAAATTATGAAGACATTGTCTTCATTAACAAATTTGTCGAAAAACGAATCTTAAATTTTTAAGCAACACTTTTTAGGATAAAGTTTTAGTTTTTGATAAATAAAAAGAGTTTAAATTTTCAGTTATATCCGAACTTTGCTCTTCCTTACTTCTTTGATAAAGTTTTGTCTGAAAGTGATTTCCTGCGTTTAATGATTGCGAGAGTATGATCTCCTCCAAGAATAACGTATAAAAATATAATCCATCTAACCAATTAACTTAGATTAATGCAATCAGCCGTTCCTATAAGGATCTATGAAAATAATCTTTTATAGCTTTGAAATTGTCAAAAATTGTAAAGAAAACGATTATTATTGATAGTTATGATTGAGTAATTGTTACATAAATAATATACACATTTACATACCAATGTTGTTTTAAGAGTGTAAATTCTATTTATACATTGTAATTCTAGATCCGCAGAGAGAGCTATTCCAGAAGAAAACTCAGAGGATTTGATATATTCTGACAGTGAGTGATACACATTGGTTTTATTATTTTTGAAGATATTTTAAAGTGTTATTTGTTTTTATATTTACATAGGCATACATTTTCGAAAAGATTTATATATTCCTATGGCTCCGGTGGTGAAACCATTGGACTCAATCGGACACAATAAGGCTCAACAAAAGAGACAATTTATCGTAGGAGATGCTGCTGTTTTGTCTTGCAACAATTCTCAAAATTCCATCGTATCAACTGATTTGGCTCCCCAAATTCATGCAATTATTATTTCATCAGCAAAGCCCAACGATTTCGAAAAGTAAGTATATTTTGTTTCGGGAGATATCCAAATATTATTTCAATAGTAGTGAAGACATATGAGGACTTTTCAGAGTTTCGTTTAAACGTATTATCTGAATAAATGTTTAATTTCTATTCCTTATTTCCTACAATATAGTATAGAAACCCTCTTTCAGAGTTATCCAAATATAGTATAAAATTTTTAAATTAAGAAAACAAATTTCAATTATTCCGGAGCTTTCAAAACCACTCTCGTTTCGCTGCTTTCCTGCCATAAAGTTTACATGTGAAAACAGGTGTCAGGGTAAGGTTAGCTAAATATGCAAACAGGTGGTTAGAGTTATGGGCATGTCTGAAGTTGGTTGCCTCCAAAGTCTGGTCAGCGTATTGTCTTATGCCGTCAGCGTAGTTAAGGAAAGTCCTCTCGACGTTCTTAAAAGGCGGTTTCACTTCAAGTAGGCGACTGGAGGGATGGTTACTACGAAAACACCCTAGCAGAAACTGCTTGGAGAGGAATTCATTACGCTCCTTAACTAGGAACATCCAGTTGTTCGATTGGAGACATCAAGAGCCATCCCGATTACCTGTAAGCCAACGTTTCTTTCTTTTTCTCCCATATGCTGCCGGCTAGGTATTTGATGATTTTCTTGCTGCTCTGTAATCGCGGTCGTATGAGGAGTGAAAGAGCACATTATGTCTACTGTTAGTTAATATGGTCGCAGTGCGTTTAGTGGGAGGAAAGTTTTAGGCTCCTTGCAACGAAAAAGCGAGAAAGGTCGGACAGATAGCCGGCCCACTCCGGGATTAGCAGGGATAGTTGTCAAATTAATTGAAGTTTTTTTTAAGGAAAAAAAAATGGGGAACTTAAAAAAACAAAAAAAAACGATTATTTTATATAATTGAACGTATTAATTTTTTTTCGCTATTTTTTGCAAAAAGTTCATTCAAAAACAAAAATTTAAAAAAAAGGTCCCCAAAAGTCAATTTCTACAAAAGTTATGGCTATTTGAAAATAAAAAAGCCATTTTTTTTGAAAAATTCATAACTTTTTTGAAGTTGGACAAAAAATTTTGAAAAAATTCTCAAAAATGTTTATCAAATGGTAGAAAAGGATGGATAAGTTTCAGCAAAATCTAAAGGGGTCGGGTTCAAAAGTGGTCGATTTGGTATGGAATACCCCATAACTTCTATTTTCAATGCTGCCAACTCTTGTTTTGCATTTTTTACAATTCTTTTTTTTTTTTTGTTTCCTGTATCTTTAAAACATAGGACTTCAAATAAGGTATAATAGTTTTTAGAAAACAAAAATAAATAGTTACAGCAACGTTTTTTAACGCGAAATTATAATTTCTCCACCACTCCTACCCAAGCTTAAGAAGACATGTTAGCTCAAGGCTGCTGCCCGTGTCTTTGAGCATCTGGTATAGTTTGTTCGTTGGAGAGTAAGAGTATCTGAGCGCAAAGCTAATTTCGATCAGCGCTGATTGATTTTAGGTACCGCAGAGTGGATGCGAGATTCAGCCCTGAATTCTGCCCATACTTTGCTATTATTCTGGTACATATTTGCTTTCTAATTTGTTAATTTTTTCGTGCCTTTTCTTCTTTATTGGAATAGACAGCGCTTACGCGGTTATAGCCGAGTTTACAACAGCGTACCAGTATTTGTTTCTTTCGCTATTTGGCAAAAATTGGAGATTCCAAGTGTAGCGAGGTCCTTCTCCACCTGGTCTTTCCAACGAAGTGGAGGTATTTCTCTTCCTCTATTTCCCCCGGGGGTACTGTGTCGAATACTGGAATATCTGTGCTTTGTAAATGAAGAGAGAAGTCATCGATTTTTCAGGTAAAGAAGCTCAGCTCAGAAGAAGTTCATCAATACGAGAAATACTTGAAGCACTGACACGCGTGAGTTAATATCGGTTTACGATATGAGAATAAAATATTAAACAAGTTAGTAAGAATATCATTAAAAAACATGCACTTTAAATATAATAAGTACTTACTACGTTAAAGTGCATGTTCTTAAAAGATACTCTTTTGACTAACTTGTTTATATAAATCTTAATGCAACTTATAATATTGCGATGTCGGTTGTTTACTAGTACATAACTGTTTGGGTTGTTATTGTTTGTTGTAGTGATAGTACATTTCTCTTGTTCCAAGATAAGTTTTTTTGAATTATTTTCTTTAATGTTGTTTACGGAAACAAAAGGTTGTTTTGATGTTTGTTTAGGATATTTTAGTGATATAATGTGAAAGTGCATGTCAAAACAAATTCTATTGTTTTGATGTTGTAAGCGCTTATCATGGTGTACGTGACCTAGAATGAGCCTATATCGTTAATTCACCTCCTCCTCAAAACGAACGTCATCTCAACGTGTTGTTGTTGAAGACACTTTATTTTGATTTCATATAATTCGTCAATTTGCCTTTGTGAAGCACAAGTGATGACTACTAAAGTACGGAATTCCATTATGATAAATAACGTCATCTGTAGTAAGTTTTTTTTCAATATGTATCAAAAATGTTGAGAGTTTTTGGATATTGCTGAATATGTAGATTGAGTTTGATATGTATAATTTCTTTGAGTTACCGTTGATGATTGTAATGTGCTGAACATATAGAAAGCGACAGACTTCAAGCGACATATCTCAAATATTAAAAAACAAATGTTCTTATGGACACATTTATTTGAACCGCTGCACCACTACATGACAGCAGGCTCTCAGTTGTCGCTCTTGCTAAATTGCCGACGACAGTAGGGAGGAGAGGAGAGGCTCTAACAAACCTGACGTTATTTTACAAAAAGAAGCATAAAATAGGTCTGCAATATCATTTTTAATAACAATTAATAATTTAAAACAAATAAAATTGCCTATTTACTTATTTTTTGTATAAAAAATTTGCTGCCGTTTTACAAATGATCATGGAGCAGGCCTCACGACGCCATTTACAGTTCACTGTTGTGTAGTCATGTCGTGCCGCTCTCTGTGTTCAGCACATAATACATCGTATTATCGACGTTCGTGGATTCAATAAAGTGTATCAGTTTAGGTCCTGATATATGCATGTTGTTTCAAGTATGCTGGTAATCTGTCAAAATGTATCCATTCTCTTGGATGCGGAGTGGAGCTTTATTTTCGTGGATTGTTTCGTATTAGGCTGATTTTTTATAGTATAATTGTCAGAGCGAATTTAAAGTGGATCAGTTTGGGTCCTGATATATGCATGTTGTTTCAAGTATGCTGTAATCTGTCAAATGTATCCATTCTCTTGGATGCGGAGTGGAGCTTTATTTTCGTGGATTGTTTCGCATTAGACTGATTTTTTATAGTATAATTGTCAGAGAGAATTTTTATTTTAAAAATAAAATTACCCATATAATTTTTTAATAGATAATCCTTGATAATCGTCATATTTTCCGATCTTCGGCTTTAAATTAATGTTTCAGTGCTAAAGAATATACTGTGAGCGTCAAAAATAAGTAAACAGTAATTTTATCAATGTTAAAGTGTTTATTACAACGTAGTTTTTAAAACAATAAGAAAAAGTTTTATTATAGAATTCAAGGTTTATATTATAACAGTTTAACTTAGAATTAATAATAAACAAAAACTAAACACAGCCAAAAATAATTCTGAATTGAATAATTCACTTAAACTAAAAGTGCTCTCCTTTTTCGCGTCAAAAAAAAGTAAACAGTGGCAACAACCGTTGTTTGTTTTTAATACTTATTTCGGGGAAGCGCTAAATATCCTTTGGAAACCGTTACTATTCAAAAGAGTGATTGTAGTAAAACATATTCTTTTTATCACTATTGTTTTTTTTTAGAGGATAAGTCGCTAAAATATCAAAATTTCTAAAGGGTAAGCGAACAATCACTGAAACGCGTAAAATAATCATATTATTTTGCATAAAAAAGGTAAATCTTTACACCAAATCTGAGAAATAGTTGGAAGACACTATTGCACAATAAAAAAAAAAATTGATAAACATGGTAAACATCAGACTGTTGAAAATTTGTCACGACCGGCCAACCAAAGCGCCTTACTGACACTGAAGCGCGATAAATAGTACGGGAAGTAAAAACAAATCTGGCTTCAAACTCTGTTCAAATATCAAAAGATATAGCGAAGACATCGGGTAAACCAGTAAGTGCCAGTACAATCAGGAGAACATTGCACAAAAGCGGTTTGCATGGACGAGTACTACCCCAAATACCCTATACATCAAATGCGAATCAAACAGATGAACTTGGAATTTGCAAAAAAGTATACAAATCAGGCTGAAAACTTCTGGGAAAACATTTTTTATACGGATGAAAGCAAATTCGAAATATTTAAATCGAAAAAACCTCCCAAAATTTAGCGATCCAAAAATAAAACCTTTAATGATAAGTGTGTTACCAACACCGTAAAGCACGATGGAGGATCGATTATGGTCTGGCGCTGTATGGCAGCATCCGGTGTTGGGGATTTCGTTTTTATTGAGTCCACGATTAACAAATTCGATTATTTCAGCATTTTAAAAAATAGGGTTGCTCAAAGCATTAAAAAATTAGGCCTATCAGGAAACTGAATCTTTCAACAGGATAACGATCCTAAACACAAGTCCACAATTATTAGTGAGTAGCTGTTATATCGAACACCAAAACTCTGGATAACCCTCCACAGACCCCAGACATTAATCTTATCGAGAATCTAGGAGCAGCTTCACTGAAAAATCGGGCAGAACGACATTTTAAGCAAGGACGACATAAATACGACTTTGATTGAAAAATGGAGCAAAATCTCCCCAGAATTTACAAAAAATGTTACAGAATACATGCCTAGAAGAGTAAGTGAAGTCCAAAAGTCCAAAGGAGAGTAAACAAAATACTAGAATGAATATTAATTTAGTTTATGTACATAGATGTTAACTTTACAGAACTCTGTTTACTTTTTTGACGCGAAAAAACAAGAGTATATTAGTTTAAGTGAATTATTTTTGGCTATGTTTAGGTTTTGTTTATTATTAATAACAAGTTAAACTCTTATAATATAGGCCTTGGATTCTATAATAAAACTCTTATTATTGTATTAAAGATTGCATTGTAATAAACACTCTAATATTGATAAAATTACTGTTTACTTATACTTGACGCTTGAATGTCGGCATATCCCAATATATTAATTATTGGACGATCCAATCCAACTTTCAAATTAAATGTGTCAGAATAAAAATTATAAGTTTCCGCAAAATTTATAGTTCTTCTTCTGATATTACAAAATTTTCGATTATTACTTGGGATCAACTGTGAATTCGAACTGTGAATTAATTGTTTTTGCTTATTATTATTTTCTATTAGCAGATTAAGTGAAATTTTGATTTTCACAAAGTCATCGTGGTCTGGCGTGCCAGTGAAGAAATTTTACCACAGAGCCAAGAAAGTTTTATTTGGGGACGCGAAGGCTACTAAAGCCAGTGTTCTTAAAAACGCAAATAACAACTCGCTTTGCATTTTCGACATCGTTGTTCAAATCTTTGACAAACCATAAAATGAAATTGTAAAACATAACGTTGAAACAGGATTGTTATTTACGGCTACGGAAGTCTAAATATTTGACACCATTGCTCAAATTTTTGACAGAAATCGTAAAATGACACATAGCGAAATGATTCAGAGAAAAAAGTTATTTTCTTGAGGGTTTACATGGGTTTACGGGTTTCATAAAATCGAATTTTTCAGTCTTTCACACACTATGCTCGATAAGAAGCACACTTAGGTTCTAATCATTAACCATATTTTAAAACAAAGCATGCACCTTGTCAGTTTTTCGCCGCCGTATTTGAATATCCATCGTGGCATCTTTTAGAAATTTCGGGTATTCTTCTTTTGTCAGAAAACCCTTGTCGTAGCTTCTCGACGTCGTACCTCTACTCTGTTTGTTGACGGGCGTGCTTTGCTTTATAGAGGCAGGCGTGTCAGATGATTACATGTAGTCCAACTATTACAACATGATCTATCTGGTTTCAGACTTTTCGATCCAGAGACAGCCAAATAGCTTGATTAATTTTCTTATGCTGGATTCTAGTACTACATACAACCATATTTAGGGGCCCTGTGAAGTCGATCATATTCCACTCATTTGAGGAAACTCTTGTTCCAAAATGGCTTTGTGTAAGTCGCACATATTGACTATATAAACTGATTAAAGTCGACTGAAAATTCTGAAATCGCTATATTAGGTATGGATGTTCTCTGAGTTTCATAAAATTGACTCACAAAATGTGCGATGTACTTGTATATGGTATAAGAATATGTTACGGGAGCTAGGCGAACGATAGGCTGGCAGACCGTGGAAAATAATTTTTTTTGCTAAATTGATACAAATATCCAACAAAAAATTTGTCTCAAATTTTGTATTTCTATAATAAAAAGTGAAGGATATAGTACTTGAAATTTTTTTTTTTTTAGAAGGTAAAGTGTTAAATCCAATCCTACATTCATGGAGAGCAATAAAACTGCTGATGACACGTAGGTTCATGAATTTGACATGCAAACAAATCAACAGTCATCAGAATGGAGGGAAAAGAGAGCCGAAACCAAAACAAATGTTTCGAGGAAAAATCGTTGCAATAAGTTTATTACATCTGGTGGGCTTTAGTTTAAAGGCGACGAAATAAATATTGATGAGTAATAAAATATTTTGCTTTTTATTTGCAAATTCCGGATACTTTTTTGTAAAAGTAAAATGTACCTGTACTTTTGCATATTGTGGTTGAATATTCGAAATACTTTTACACATGTTTTATATTTTATTTTCTTAATGTAAATATATTTAAGGATACATACAGAAAATTGTCATATCGTTCCGATATTATTTTTGAAATTACACGCAAATTTGAAAAGGCATTCCAGAGTGCTTGGAAGTACGAAGCCGGAGCGACAGCGCCTACGCTATCCCTTTTCTGCTCTTGCTTATTGTTAATGCTCCCTTCTAATGTATTTAGATGCGAAATGCAACAGTGCGTTAGTGTTTTTATACCTGAAATTTTAATTTTTATTTTCTATCCCGAAAGTGGAAAATATTTAAGAGTGGTAGTCAGTGTAAGCTAGGGTGGGTCGATTCCGGACTTTTTTCGATTCGGGATTTCTAATAGTGCGGAAAAGTTGCCTTAGTACTTCCTGATTCCAATGCAACTTTTTGTTTTGAGATCGGATTGCATCTTCAACCCCAACTCCGGGTCTCCACACAAATATTTTTTCATCGAGTTCCTTCACTCTTGTCGGTGATTTCGCCGAGTTCTATCACTTACATTCATTTCCCTGCGCCATACGACACGTTCGGACTGGTCTCAACATAAATATTTTTTCATCGAGTTCCTTCACTCTTGTTGATTTCGCCGAGTGCTATCACTTATATTCTCTCAACAGAACACAGAACTCAAAATGTCTGTATCTAAATTTAAATTTAGACAGAAATGTCCTGTGTTTGGCATATATCAGTACAATCTCTCTGAGTCCCAGTTACCTACTTACCAGGATGTTCTTTTGTGTTATCAGTTTGAAAGATTTCATATAGGGCGACTCCGAGGCGACAACTATGAACCTAGGTGTAAAGAGGTTACAGAAATAGTTGCAAAAAAGGTTGAAAATACTTTCAAAAAGTCATATATTCCGATAGTTTCACACACCAGAGTTGTACAAATGCTCACCACATACCATAAGAAATTTCTGACTCTTAAACAAATGTTTTTAAGGAATCCAATAGGTTTGAGCTCTAAAAGAGACGACTTTGTCTCTTCCGCCGGAAAATTATTTGACATCGCTGCTTGTAAATGCATTAATTTTTCTTCTTGCACTTGCAGCTAAGCCAAGCAGTAAACTTGTGAGTTCGTTCATATTTTTTTCTGTAATTTTTTCGTGAAAATAAATTCTTCCAGAGAAATCAGAAAACCTCTTAACATACGTAAGTCGAGAACAAAAAGGCGCAAAAATGTATTTAATCCAAAAAACGGATGAAAGTAGTTTCAGTGCATCAGCGAAAAGAACAAAAAGAAATCTCAGTTCCACGTAATCCGTCTGTTAAGTATCACATTTTAAATTTTATAACAGTGTTTGCAGCAATTTCTGAATATGTGAAATGTAAGATCTGTGACGGAAATGTTAAGTTTCAAACTGCTTCTGCGGCAGTCGTGAGCGAGCAAGTAATCATATCGAGTAAAATTTCGTAACCTGTCGAGTGTGCGGATCGTCGCACTCGATACGAAACGAATAGAAATTTTATGAAATAACTTCCCTAGTGTTGCTCTAAATGATATTTTCGAAACAAAACATTGAAATTCGAAACAAAAAGAAATAAAAAAGTATTTGAATTGGAATTGAACGTAAATATTGAATATACCTTTATACAATATGTGTAATGAAGTGTATATAAATTTACTAAATTTAGTTTTTACATTCAATAAAATGGATCCTAACGTGTTTTTTATACAAGTTCATCTGATTCAGATGAAAAACATTACCAAATGGCTATAAGGTTCAGGATTCGTGATAAAAGTAATCCCATGGCTATACCTGAAGCAGCGTAAGAAAATTTTTAATTATAAAGTTTAACTTAGTATAGATCTTATTATTTTCAATCATTTACAGATTCAGGAAGCGGTTTAGACTGACCAAAGACGCATTTACTTTCATCGGATGGGAAATAAAATTTAACGGGCATTTATCAACCGCAGTACCACCAGTGCTTCAATCAGCATAGCAAGTCGGTAAAGTCCTGAAAAGGTGGCAAAGTTCGAAAATGTATGTGCAGCGTTGCATAACATCTGCATACAGTTTAAAAATTCAACATATTGCAAATATTTTGTAAATGAAAACAATAATACAGGAATATATGCGGGAAATGAGACTCAATTAAACAAATTGGTCATAAAATTAGAGATCATATTATGCTGTATTTAGATAATAATTGAATTAAACATTCCAACAACATTTGAATTCATATTTTCTTTTAATAAATATATTGTCAATAAAAACAGGAACTTGGATTTAATATACATATCATATATATTGGTGTTTATTTCTGAACTTTTCTCTTTAAAATATCAAGCACATGAGTTTAAATCTGCAACTCTACAGTTTTGCTTACATATCTGCTTTATTTACCTCTTCTTTTATTTTCAGCGATCTCTTCTCTAAAGCAATTAGTTTCTCAAGATTTTTTCTTCTACTGCAACATCTATCTCCGTAGCTTGGAGCAGTTGCTCTTCTGCTACAGTTAAAAGCTTTTCCTCGTACTGACCACCACAAGTCCTTTGTTTCGAGGCTTTGCTGAATGAAATTTTCCTTTTTATATTGTGCTTTTGAACAGCAAATGCCTATTTTTGTATTTTATTATTATTTTTATCATCTATTATTTTATTTATTTAATTAATATTATTTACTTGCATTGATCTTTTCGTCAAAATTTAGCATTTTTCATCGGTGGCCCGGCAGAGTTAAATTTTAGCGTCAATGGATCCCATAGCTTATTTAATGCAACTTTGTCTTGTCCACATTTAGGCAAAATATTATTTACTAAGATCTGATGCTGTAGCATAAAATTACTCATCACATTTTTTTACGCATATTTATTTTGCTTACATTTGTCCTTAAATCATTAGTTATAATTCTAATACATGTTAAATAAACTCAATAAAATAAAAAATAACTTACATTTTACCTCCGATTATTTTTAAATGATATATTCAAACTTTTTTTTTTTTTAAATTTGTAGTACTATAACGTTTCTCAAATAGCTAACGAGGACACGTTATCGAATGAATAAATTTCAAATTTCGAAAGAGCGTATTCAATAGCGAGTACAACGATCCGAAAACAAAAAAAAAAATATTTGAATTTCGCTCGTTAACGTGTGCCGAGATTCGGGCCCTGGTTTCAAAATTGTTTCCTTGTACGATAAGTCTAGTCCTTTTATACATCAAGATGATGAACATTCAACAAAATTAACTACAAGTATATCTTGTTTATCTGGCACATGGAAAACCGAGGGTTTACTTCCTTGTACGAGGCGACATCATTGATCAGATACTATTCTGGTAAAATCGTAGATATTTTTGTAAAAAGTGCCTACTGCGGACTGTGTGAAACTTGGAAGAAGAAACTCTATACCTTTGTGAAAATTGAAGTTGATTCAGTCATCTCAATGTTCCAACGCAAATTTGAAAAGGCAATCTAGAGTGTACAAAAATTACATCGGAGACGGTAAATCCAAAACATATACGTGGGAATTTTTAAAGACTGTGCCTTACGGTGATCAAGAAGTGAGTGAGTGTGAAGTGGAAAAGGAAACATACTGGAAAGATGATCGATAAGTTGGCAGTTAATTATGGCTTACCAAAAAGGAGAAGTTATGATTAAAACAAATTAAAATGCTTTGAACCATATATTATTATTATTGTTCAACTGACGAAAAACCTCAGCACGACAAGTGTCCGGATGGACTAGACTTACGGCAGAAAGCTGCAGCTGCCATTCAATTATCTACTTTCGAACATAATGATGAGCCATTACTAGAAGATGAGGCTATACATTCGATTTTTACAGATCTCAGGTGGTTTTAACCAAAGCAACAACTAGAGCTAGAGTCAACCGAATCAGAAATTCTCTACCAAAATTGTACAGGGCGATTCAAAGGCCGTGGAAATTGCTGCATACATAGCTGCCGGCATATTTAATGAAGAAATGGCATCAATATTGTATTAAAGCAATTGGAATTACATTTCGCCACAATGGGCATTCAGAAGAAAAAAAAGATGAGCAGCGAGTGTACATTTCCGATCTGAGAGCACGTGATAGCTCCCGAGATGACCCGCAGTAAAAATCAGCTCCTAATAGGAACTGATGAATCGGCGGATTGTTTTATAAACAATTTAAGGCCGAAATTTTGGACAAAAATCTTTTATTTTTTTTTTTTTTGAGAACCCGTTTTTTTTGTCAAAAAATTATATTTTGCTTATTGCTTCGATTAATTATCAAATTTAATATTACTTTAACGAATTTTGTTTGGTTTCTTAATTTCAGAGGATTCAGTTCAGAGTTATAGTGGATACCGCAAAATGTCTTTTTTGAGAGGAGCTCCCGTAGATCCGCTGTAGTTCCCTTCTAAATAAATATTTTTACTAATACTAAGTCTTAAAAGACAGATAAAAGATACCATAATATGTGTACAAACTTTTGGATAAAAAAATTTAAAAGTTTTCTCAGAAAAAAAACTGAAAACTCGCTTTTTTCGGCCTTCTAACCGTATATAACACCTTAACGTTTGCTTATAACAGTCATAAAATTTTTCAATACCATTTTTTGATTTGTGACACGGTGTGTTATCTTGATGAAACAGCAATTTCTTATATTTCAAACGAGACTGTTTTTCGCGATTTCGTCTTTCCAACAGTCTAATAACGTAATGTAGTAATTGCTGTAAATGGTTCGAAAATAGTCGAAGAACATTATTCCATGCGCATCTGAATATTCAATACACTTCTTTATTTGTTGAAGCTGGTTTTAAGGGATCGTCTCAATGTGACCCTCCGAAAAATCACTGATTTCCGCGATTTTTTTTTTTAATGTTGAAATTAACTAATCGTCCGATTTTTTTTTTTTATAGAGAAGGTAATAGCCGCAGGAGACCTATAGTTTTCGAGATATTTGCGTTTAAAGTTGAAAATTACTACTATTTGAATTACGTATTTTTGCGATTTAAAGTTAATTTTACACTATTATTTACATATTTTTCGTTTTTATGTTCCCTAGCACTTCATTTAATCGTTTGTACACATTTTTGTTACATTACATAGTGCAAAAATAGTTTTATATCTTTTAGATCTCCTGTAATTGCACTAAAAAATATAAACAAAATATATTATTTTCAAGAAAAGAATTTTTGCAATTGTATATCAGAAAGCTCCTTTTTGCTCTGGCGGCCTTCGCTTCAAAAAAATAACCCTGATCGGTTCAATACCGCGGTGTGAAAAGTTTTTTTTCGCGTTAAATTCCTTGTTGTTAATTTGCTTGTTTGTTGTTGTTAGTTTGTTCAAATATACATATTTGTATGGTAACACTGATTATTTGACAACTTGTAGTTTTTTTCGTTATTGTTACGTAAATAGATTTGAACAATAAGTTAAATAATGAACTAAAACTATTTTTGCACTATATAATGTAAAATGAATATGAACAAACGAATTAGTGAAGTACTAGTGGATATAAAAGTGCAAAATATAAGTGTAAAATTAATTTTAAATCGCAAAAATACGTAATTCAAATAGTAGTAATTTTCAACTTTAAATGCAAATATCTCGAAAACTATAAGTTACCTACTATAACTATATATATTCTTGATCTGGAAAACCTCCTCTATCCGACCATACCCATATTATTCCCGAAATCCTGGGTATACTAAAGCCGACCCGCTTTCACTTTCTTGAGAGTCAATTGATTCTGTGTTCATATTGTAAATGTTATTGCTTCTGACGTTTCTAACAGTTAATATATGTATTGTCTGATTTACTATTTATTCGATTCATGAAATCGGCGACTTTATTTTCTCTACCTTTGACGTAATTAATATGTACAGTGTCGGACAAAACTCATTGCATTAACTCGAATCTCTCTCATATTCCGTCAAAACCTTTTACAGAATATGAAGAGATATACTTCATTGATAATTGAATTTTAATACGTAATTTGTTCCGTGTCCTCGGAATTCCTGAACTTTTGCCCTTTCTTTAATGGTTTTGGCAATGGTAGCTGACAATCGGATTTACGAACTGCAGCAGGTGGAGCTTGACTTGTTGCCGACGACGCTGATGTCTCCATTGCATTGCTTGATAGACTGTTTTTTTTATGCTACATTCAAATTAGAACTGTTTATTAAAAGTTTAAAAATGTTTCAGAGTTTTTCAACGGTGCTGTAGTAAACTTCTTGCACTTTCAGTTACAATTGTCGCACTAAAGTTCGTATACTTTTTGTGTTAATTAATTTATTTTTATTTTTTTTTAGGGTGACTTTTCTGCCTACTTTTCTTTCTTTTTCTTCTTTACTGGCGTATACACAGCCGACACGTTTATAGCCGAGTTAACAAATATCGCGCCAGTCGTTTTTTCTTTTCGCTACGTGGTGCCAATTGGATATCCCAAGCGAAGCCAGATCTTTCTCCACTTGGTCCTTCTAACGGAATGGAGGTCTTCCTCTTCCTCTGCTTCCCCCGGCGGGTATTTTCATCCATTCGGACGACATAATCTAGTCAGCGTAGCCGCTGTTTTTTATTTCGCTGAACTATGTCAATGTCGTCGTATATTTCCTACAACTCATCGTTCCATCGAATGCGATATTCGCCGTGGCCAACGCGCAAAGGGCCATAAATCTTTCGCAGAACCTTTCTCTCGAAAATTCTTAACGCCGACTCACCGGTTGTTGTCATCGTCCAAGCCTCTACATCATATAACGGGACGAGAATTATGAGCAACTTATAGAGTTTAGCTTTTGTTCATCGAGAGAGGACTTTACTTTTCAATTGCCCACTCAGTCCGAAGTAGCACCTGTTGGCAAGAGTAATCCTGCGTTGGATTTCCAGGCTGACATTGTTGGTAGCGTTAATACTGGTTCCTAAATAGACGAAATTATACTTCATACTTCATAGTTATGACTGTCAACAGTGACGTGGGAGCCAAGTCGCGAGCGCGACGACTGTTTGCTTGATGACAGGAGATATTTCGTCTGGCCCTCGTTCACTGCCAGACCCATTTGTGTTGCTTCCTTGTTAAGTCTGGAGAAAGCAAAACTAACGGCGCGGGTGTTGAGGCCGATTATATCAATATCATCGGCATACGCTAGTAGCTGTACACTCTTATAAAAGATTGTACCTGCTCGATTCAGTTCTGCAGCTCGAATAATTTTCTCCAGCAGCAGATTGAAAAAGTCGCACGATAGGGAGTCGCCTTGTCTGAAACCTCGTTTGGTATCAAACGGCTCGGAGAGGTCCTTCCCGATCCTGACGGAGCTTTGAGTGTTGCTCAGCGTCAGTTTACACAGCCGTATTAGTTTTGCGGGGATACCAAATTCAGACATCGCGGCATAGAGGCAGCTCCTTTTCGTGCTGTCGAAAGCAGCTTTGAAATCGACGAATAGGTGGTGTGTGTCGATTCTCTTTTCACGGGTCTCTTCCAAGAGCCACACTGATAAGGTCCAATCAGTTTGTTGACGGTGGGCTTTAATCTTTCATACAATACGCTCGATAGAACCTTATATGCGATGTTGACGAGGCTAATCCCACGACGGTAGTTGGCGTAGATTGTGGGGTCTCCTTTTTTATGGATTGGGCATAGCACACTTAAATTCCAATCGTTGGGCATGCTTTCGTCCGACCATACTTTACAAAGAAGCTGATGCATGCTCCTTACCAGCTCTTCGCCGCCGTGTTTGAATAGCTCGGCCGGCAATCCGTCGGCCCCCGCCGCTTTGTTGTTCTTCAGGCGGGTATTTGCTATTTGAACTTCTTTATGATCGGGCAATGGAACGTCTGCTCCATCGTCTGCGATTGGGGAATCGGGTTCGCCTTCTCCCAGCGTTTTACGTCCACTGCCATTCAGCAGGCTGAAGAAGTGTTCCCTCCGTAATTTAAGCAAGCTCTGGGTATCGGTACCTAGATCACCTTTGGAGGTTCTACAAGAGTATGCCCCCGCAATTTTTGTAGAATTTTCGAGCATTACTCCTGTTGGGCAGCTTATTAAGATCATCGTTCTCACGCATTTCGACCTCTTTCTTTTTCTGTCTGCAAATGCGTCTCGCTTCCCTCTTCAACTCTCGGTATCTATCCCATCCCGCACATGATGTGGTCGATCGTAACGTTGCGAGGTAGGCAGCCTGTTTTCTCTCCGCTGCGACACGGCACTCCTCGTCGTCCCAGCTGTTCTTTTGCACTTTCTGAAAACCAATGGTTTCGGTTGCAGCTGTATGTAAGGAGTTTGAAATGCCGTCCCACAGTTCCCTTATACCGAGTTGTAGACGAGTGCTCTTAGAGAGCAGGAGTGCAAGCCGAGTAGAAAATCGGTCGGCTGTCTGTTGTGATTGGAGATTCTCGACATCGAACCTTCCTTGTGTTTGTTGACGTGCGATTTTTGCTGCACAGTGGCGGGTGCGAATCTTGGCTGCAACAATATAGTGGTCCGAGTCGATGTTAGGACCTCAGAGCGTACGCACGTTTAGAACAATGGAGACGTGTCTTCCGTCTATCATAACATGATCGATCTGGTTGGTGGCGGAGACAGCCAGGTTGCCTGATGTATTTTCTTATGCTGGAATCTAGTACCACAGATAACCATATTTCGGGCCCCGGCGAAGTCGATCAGCCTCAACCCATTTGGGGAGGCTGAATTTACCGACCGTAGTGCTAAAGATACTTTCTTTGCCCACCCTGGCGTTAAAGTCGCCAAGCACGTTTTTGACATTGTGACGGGGGCAGCTCCAAGCGCTCATAGAAGGCATCTTTGGTCACATCGTCCTTCTATTCCGTCGGGGCGTGAGCGCAAATCAGCGATATGTTGAAGAACTTCGCTTTGATGCGAATTGTAGTTAGACGTTCATTTACCGGAGTGAATGATAGTACTCGACGACGGAGTCCCTCTCCCACCACGAATCCCACACCAAACATGCGCTCCTTAGCGCTTAGCCCTGCGGAAGGGATGCTTCGCCTTCTCCCTTTAGATCGCCTTCAAACGGATGATCTTAGGCTACCCGGAGGACACTTGGTCAAAGACCGGAAGTCGTGAGCTGCTTGAGTCATATGTAAAAGAATCGTTTCTGGCCACTCCCAAGTGAATGGCGATCAGAGAACTTTCCTCACTTGCGTGAACTTCTACACATGATTCCATCCTCCGCTACTTTTCTTTACATATTTAAATTTTTTTTTAACTTTACTTAACCAAAATATAAAATAATTAAAAAATGTTTTGAAATATATAATTTTATATACGAAATATTTTCACTTTAAACATAAAACGATAAAGCCGTTGCCCGTCCCAAGGTTTCAAGTTACCTCCTCACCAATTTTCAGCAAAAGCGGTTCAGCCGTTCTTTAGTTATAAATATTCACATAAATATGTATATATATATTGCAAAACCGACCGTGATTTTACAATAAAGGACCATCTGCAGGACTAAAGGAATACCTGTGCAAATTTACCATACACGATTTTCCGTCTGTATTCTGACAATGTGCAGACACAGAACGAAAAAGCATTTAATTTGTACACGTAACATTGTACTCGGAAATTGTAAATAAAACGCCAAATATTTAATTATTCATCAGTATTTATTTTGTCGTCGCAAATCACTACCAGATATAACACACTTATGCCAAAGATTTTTCCAGTCACCGAAACACTTTTCATAAGCACTTTTTAGGATGACCTTCAGTTCCTTCTCGGAATTTTGTTTTATTTCTTCGATCGACTGAAAGCGGGTTCCAGAGAGCAGCAATTTCAGTTTGGGAACGAAAAAAATCTTAAGGACCCAAATCTGGTGAATAGGGTGGTTGATTGATGGTATGGTAAGTTTATTTTTTACGAAAGGGAATTAAAGAAGTCATTCCGTGCCAAGTCTGGGCTATGAATGCAAGGCTCAAAAGCTAGGCAGCTATTTGCTTAGAAGTAACTTGGAAGTTGAACGATCTTCCCGAAATTCGTTTTGGAGTGGAGGTCGTAGCCGAGATTAATTTCACCATACCATCGATAAACGACGGTCCTTGATAGTGCTCGTAAAAATTAAGTTAATATATGTACTCTTGATGAGTTAAAACATTGTCTTCAATCGATGAAAGATACGGTTAGTTGAAACAAGTTACTAAAACTTTTGGACTTTTTTAATTTGACTGCAAACTTCTACATACACAGCCATTTTTGAACATTGTAAAAAAGTAGTAAGGTCATTAACTCACTTTGGATTGAATGATATAAATAGCAGATAACATGTTATTACATTAATAGAAAAATTTATTATAAAATATTTTTTTAATAATTATAGCTCTTATTATGGTCTTCAACACCAATGCATTTTGGTATAAGTGTTCTCAAAGAAAATATTAAGGAAAATATTAATAGGTAACGGAAGATAGGTAAAAAAATAGTTTATAAACTATTTGATCATTTAATCTGTTATTTTGAAAAAATACATAGAAAGGTGAAAAATTTGTCGAGCATTTTGAAACGTTTGTCTCCTCTTCAGTCATCAATATTTTATCCACTACGCAAAAAAAACTCCCAATATGTAAAACCTTCTTAACAACCATAAATATCGTAGTCTGCGCCACTACTAAACTAACATGCCATTTCATTTCAAACAGATAATCGTTTATGGTGTGAGTGACTGTTTAGACAGGAAGATGGTGTGAGATCTCTACCTGAAGTCAGATCATTGATCATTTGTAGGAGATTAAGTTTTTGTTTTAGAAATTTTTGGTTTATGGAATTGGATATACATATGTTGAAGTGAATCCAAAAACCCGAGGGCACAGCTTTGATTCTATTGGGTATGAAAATAAATTACCTAAGGGCTGTTCAAAATAAATGCTTGTATTGTTATCTTGTAATTTCTTTCTAAACGCGAATAAAGCGATATTCCAAAAACATTCATTAGTATTGCTGAAACCACTTTGTTTAGTCCAGTTACTTGGGGAGATACACACCAAGTGGGTAAATTCAAACTTTGTTGAAGTTTTTTAAATATATATCTATAAGACTAAATTGGTAATCCAGAATATCGTTAACACATTTTAAATATTAATTTGAAATCGAGCTACTATAAATGCAACGAAGGAATTTTAAAATTAAAAGAAAAACTGAACTACGTAACTCGGTGCCCTTCGTATCTTCTCTTCGCCCCTCGCATCAATAGTTTCGGATGTGAAATTCGCATTATGAATCAGCATTCTTATAATTTAATAGTTTGTAAAAAAATCTCATTTCATAAAATGATTAACATCTAAACATACCAATAAAAATCAATTCGTAAACTTAGACATTTAACGCGCAGGAATATATAAGTTTCATTACAATTATACAAATGAATTCAAATCTACAAAACAGAACGAAATAATTTCCAACGAACTTTATTGTTTTCTATTTCTTTATATTTAATTTTACAAGTACTTGCATCAATTTTATTAATGCTACTAAATACTTTAAACAGTAATTCTTCGAAATGTAAATCTAAAAGCCCGGGTAAAAACACTTGGGGTTCCTCGGGTAAAAACAGTCTTTTTTCAACAATTTTTTTTTTTTATTAGAATTTTTTATTGTTACCAACATGCACTATTAACAAAGAAATTATGAAACTTTTGGAAATAGAAATATTTTAAACTCAGCCATTGTGACGCCATTTCCTGTGACCTCTAGATGTGTTGTAAAATAATCGATTTTATAATAATAATAAAAAAATCGATTTTTCCAAACCCGCAATCCCATGAAATCCCTTAATATCAGCGTTTTCGAGAATGGTCATATTAGCAACAACACGCAAAGAAAATTTCAGTTTTAGTTACACCTTTAGGGATACTTAAATGTCAATTCTGTTTAACTTTTTTTTGGAGTAATATAGTATATATTTCTTGTAATATTTTCAAAATATTGTAATAATGAATTTGTTTATTTCACAGTGAAGAACGTCCTAAACGATCGTATTCAATTGGAAGTAAGATAGACAGGAACAAAATGAAACTATCGGGAAATTCCAACGAGATTTTACTTGACAAAAACGCTATCCGAGTCCGGGCGTTTTCAGTTGGATCTCGGGCAAAAATTCCCAAATGTGACTTACAGCGTGCTGTTTTATTTCCGAGATCCCGCTTTAATCAGAGTTGTATTAGTAATAATAGTTTGAATTTTGGTGCTGAAGATACTGGGTATAAATTGGATTTAAACACGAATTGTAATAAAAAGTCAACGAGTGCTCCTATATTAGTCCAAAATAGTCAAGTATCTGTGGATTGTATGAGCGATCTAATGGAAATAGATTTTTCGAAAAGTTCTAGCCATAAAACAAATGGAGAAGCTGTACCTGTCAGTGGAAAAGGTTCTGATATATCTTTAAACGAAGTAAAGGGTTACCAGACATCAAAACCCATTGGCGAGTTGTTACAAACATTTCCGCTTAAAAAAATAAATCTTGAAGAAAGTGGATACTTGGAAATGAAGCCTTTGAACAACGAATTAGGTTCCATGAATAAGCCTTCCCTATCGCATTCAAACGAATGCTTTGCTGATATAACAAGATCAAGTGACATAACATCTCTATCATGCGTAAAAAGGAAGGAAGCTCAAATCTCCTCCCACGGTAACTATCCATTTGAGGAAAAACTCGCAAATAATAAAAAAAATCCTTTGTATATGCCTACTAAAAAGCTGGATATTGTATTCTGTGAAGAAAATCGAAATGATCACTTGGAAGAAGTAAAACTTGATAGCACTTCTAATTCTGAGGATATTACTTATCTTTCGTGCATATATTCCCAACTTTCAGTTCAACCAACTTCAAAAACTATTAATGAAACCGACTCTGAAAAGAGTATTTCTATGGTTGATACGGAGAAAAAACTTAAAACTACAAAACACATATTCCACGAGGAATATAGTACGAAATGTTCAGTGCTAGACAACGTACATGGCAAAAATAACAGATCTAAAGAAGCAGAATCATTTTCTAACAAAGAGCGAATATTGCCAATAACAGGAATAAATGAGAGATATTCTGTTTCATTAAACGTGCCTTCCTTGCCATTAGCTCCATTGTCCAACGCCAGCAAACTTTCATCAGTCGCTCGATTCAACGATGCTCCAACATTATTGTCCGTTATAGATAATAGAGAAAGCGAAAATGTTCTTCCGAACTGTATAAACAAAAATAAAACACAGCATATTACCACGCCTACATCTTCAACTGCTTGCTCCAGTTATGAATTATATTACGCAAAGCTAGATTTGCCGCAATGCAGTACCAAAGATAATGCGAAATTCCAAAAAATTGAAAATGCTGCTTCTCCAACAATAAATGTAGAAAATGATTCATATGCTAAAATAGATTTTGATCATTCTTCGGATTCATCATCTTCTTCTAAAACTTTAAATAATTGAACCAACGAAAATTATATTTTGTTTAATATTTAATTGTAAATAAAATACTCCCAATTATTCATTCGTGTATCTTTTATTACGATAATAAGAGGTATGTAAGAACGATAGAAATGTATTATGCAAATGGATAAAATATGAATGCATTTTGTTGAAAAATAAAAAATCTGTGTTTTACTTTTTGGTTATCTTTTTAAGAGAATTCAATTAATTATAGTAGTGTTTGGGTTAAAAATAAGCAAATTTTTCCTGTTTTCATTATAATTTTTTAATTTTTGATGTAAAAGAGAATCATATCTGATACTAAAATTTTTAAATTAAAAACACTTTATAAATTTTTAATTCTGATTTTGAGGTTAAAAAGGAAATTTCTGAAGTAAGAGTTTGGTTGCAGGGGAGCAACTCATAGTAGATGATTCCCTGCCAATATCATCAAATGCATAGCAAAGCCTTTCTGGCTGAGAGTAGCTGAGCTGAGTTAGTTTATTTTTTTCGTTTGACATTGTCGTAAGTTAGTTGCTGTGCTTACGTGTACCGGACTCAATTCGACAAATTCAATTATTTATCAATATTTTCTAAATGGCGTCACAGAGCACATGTATCTTCATATGTATCAAGATCATAATCACTATTCACAGTTTCAACCGCTCCTGCTACAAAATTCTGGTTATTAAATTAATTTTATATGAAAATAATTAGATTAACAATAATTTTGCAAAATAACCTTTTTCCGTTTAACAGTTCTGTCTTAGAAGCATGGATAATGTGATACGAGACTCTCGCATTGGCCCTCATTTTTCTCTCAGAAAAGGCGGGATGCCAGAAGTAAACCGCTATAATTACTTGACGAAATTAGTGTGAAATGAAATTTCATTGAACTGTGCGAACATATTTCGGCAAAATAAATGTTTATGTAAATTAATTAATGATTTTGCATTTTAGCATTTATATATGTATGCATTTTCAAAGTGTATAATTTAGTATTTTGTATAATTTATTAAATAGCCAATCTTATATTTTTCAGCAGTGGCATCTTTGGCAAATGTTATAAAAAATGCGAGTTTTGACAGCTCTCTCTCGAATCAAAGAGTCTCGTACCATATTATCCATGTAAGACAGGGATGGGCACATTTTTAGCCCGCAAAGTGCGCACGGGGGCTAGATGAGGGGAATATCAGTGTACGGAGAGAAGGGCATAACAAGTTGCGAAAAGTTGCGAAAAAAATCAATTACATTCATCCGTAACTTAATGTTCATCGCAGAGTGGTTGCGGCAATACTGACATTGTACACAAATTAAAGAGCGGAAGTTTACTTCATATCGGAATTTTGCAGTTGTGTGAACAAAAAGAGGTAAACATAATTTGCAGGGTTTAGAGTTTCGCATTAAAATTTGTTTTTATTTACTTTTGCATGGTGGGAAATTCTTATCACTGTTAGGAAAAAATATATAAGTTATACTTGTATCTAAAAACAATTTTTTTTTTTTTTTTTTTTTTATTTTATAAAAGCTTACATAATAATACAATTATTATACAAACTTAAGAAAATACGCAGCACTAGCATCATGGGCTATCGGCCGACTGGTTATGTTATATGCGTCGAAGAAGGTCGCTGTCTTTCAAAAAGTTGTAGATTTTCGAAATGTTGTTGCTTGAGGGATCCATCAATAAAATAATTGGATCAGTATTGTTGAAGTTTGACGTTCTATGAGTTTGAAGTGCTGGACAATGTTGCAGAAGATGCAATAGATTTAAATCTGAATCACAAAATGGGCATTGGTTGATCTGAGTGCCATTTAGTATGTGAGCGTGTGTGATAATGGAGTGGCCAATGCGAAGTCTGATATATGGAATGATATAATTAGATGAAAGCGATGACGGAAAGGATGGTTTGATACGATTTGAATTTATTCTAGAGTAGTGATGTCTGTAATTCATCCAATCAAGCGCCAATTTAGTGGATCTTTGTTGAATAATAAGCCGTTTTATATCACTCTTAACAAACAAGGCAGATGTAGTTGATGGAGTGATGCACACCTCCTTAGCCACCGAGTCCGCAAAAGTATTTCCAATGATTCCAGAGTGACCGGGTATCCACATTATTTTTAGTCTATGTGCTAACGAAAACAACAGCGATCTAATGCCAATAATGACGTCATTGTAGTTACTGCGGTTTTTTAAAGCTTGAAAACACGATAGACTATCTGTACAGATGATGAATTTACCAAGGTTTTGTTGGGCATACTGGACAGCTTTGAGAATACCCGTAGCTTCAGCGGTAAAAATTGAACAAAATGGAAATAATAAACCATACGATATTCTTTGTTGGTTATCATCAACTACAGCAAAAGATGTATGCGACGATTTGGAGCCATCAGTATATATAAACTGCCAATCAAAAGATTTGAAGTGCGCAGATAATTCCAAAAATCGAGATTTATACACAGTGCTTGGAGTGATGGATTTGCGAAGAAAAGTAAGATCACTAATGAAAGAAGATTCATTTACTTTCCACGGTGGAATATATTTACTGCAAGGCAGCAATATTTTAAGCGGCAACTCATTGGTTTTAGCAAACAAAGCACTTTTAAAAATAGAAGACGGTATTTTAGGAGACCTCTTTCTGCAAAGTGATGATTGAAAGTCCTTTTTTATAGTAAAGTTCGTGCTGAGTATGAGTTTTGAATAAAGCTTATTTAAGCTATCTTCCACTGCATCTTTTAGAGAAGGTAGGCCAGCTTCCGTCAGTATGTTTTTAATTGGCGATGTTGGAAACACTCGAAGAGAACAACGAACTGAAGAATGATAGGGCGCAGCAAGCATCTTTAGATGATTCTTAGAATGATGTCCATAAATTTCCAAGCCATAATTAATTACAGATGAGATGAGGGCTTTAGTGACGTTGACCAGTAAAGCCGAGCCGATGAGTGAGCGCTTACATGAGAGGTATTTAATAATATTTAAATTAACAAAAAGTCTTTTTCTTATATACTGACAATGTTTCTTAAATGTATACTTAGAGTCTAATACAATACCAAGGAACTTAATACTATCTGTACACAAAATGTTTGTATTATCAAATGTGAGCGTTGGGATAGTACATTGATGTTTTTTACAAATATGAAAAAGTTTCGATTTAGGAAAAGATATTGATGTGCCTGAAGTAGAGGACCAACGAGAAAGACGCAATAAAATTTCAGAGAAAGTAATTGTTACTGAAGTCAAATTTGAAGTTTTTGAGAATAAAATTAAATCATCAGCATAAATCTGATGCCGGATAGTAACAAAATCTGATAGAATGGTACTGATTTCATCAAATGCAATAGTAAATAGGATCACCGAGAGCGGTGACCCTTGTGGGGTACCATTATCTAATGGTAGAACAGAGGATGAAACATTGGATATGATAACACTTAATTTACGGTTGGATAGGAAAGATTTGACAAAGTTAAAAATACGAGAACCCACTCTCCACCTACTAAGCTGTCTTAACACTACATGAATCCCAATCCTGTCAAATGCTTTTAGGAAATCTAAAGAAAGAATAGAAACATGATTTTTGTGGGAGAGAGTATCAGAGATAAAGTGATCAAGGTGCTGGAGAGCATCCAACGTACCCTGCCCCCTCTTGAACGCAACTTGGTTGTGCGAAATGAGATTATTAGATTGAGCATACCAGGCGAGTCTAGTAGCAATAATCTTTTCAATCAATTTACCAAGGCAAGGAAGAAGGGAAATGGGACGATAACTGCTGACCACACCAGGAGGTTTACCAGGTTTTAAAATAGGAATAATCGCGCTAGTCTTCCAGAGGACAGGGTAGTTGCCACTGAGAAAAATACTATTGTAAAGTTTGACTAGACGGGATATAAGGAATGGAGGAAGGTGCTTGATGATAAGGTAAGAGATTTTATCAATGCCAGGAGTTTTGCCCTTGACTGACGAGAGGGCTGAATTAAAATCAAGTTCAGATATATCGGCATCTAAATATTCAGCTGATTGAGATAAGGTGGAAGGAGGAAGGTAAGGAGAGCAAAGAGAAGAAAGTTTACTAGAGGAAAAATCAGAAGAGAAATTGGAGTCCAAAGAAATATTGGAAAAGTGGGTGGCAAACTCTAAGGCTATATCTTTGGGATATAGTAGAGTGCCCCGAGGAGTATTTAAATAAGTGATAGGAGAAGAAGGTGATAAACCAGCCAGTCTTTTCATATCAGTCCAGATTTTTCTAGAGTCCGAAGAAGAAGTGATATTATTCGTAAATTCTTGGAAACAATGAACCTTAGCAGCCTTAGCTTTATGGCGAAAAAAAGCATTGGATTTTTTGTAAGCTATTAAGTTTGCACTAGAACGTAAACGTTTAAATTGATGCCATGCGATCTGTTTCAGATTTCTTAGTGCAGAAAGCTCATTATTCCACCAAAGAGGAGCAAGCTTAACTGGTTTAGAAGAAGAAAGGGGAAAAGAATAGTTAGAAGCAGAACGTATAATTTTTTGGATTCTAGAAGCCTCTTGATTTATATTGGAAGAAAAGGGGAAATAACGTGAATGCGATAAACAGGCTTCTTCAAACCTATCCCAATCAGCCGAATCAGTTTTAAACCGAATCCTGGGCTTAAAAAATGAATGAGGGCGAGAAGTAGATATTTTGGAAAGGATGGGAAAATGATCACTGCCATGGAGATCATCAATACAACACCAGGATATTTTTGAGGAGAGGGAGGCAGAACATATGGAAAGATCAATATTAGTGAAGGTAGAGTGAGTGGAAAAATGGGTGGGGGAACCATCATTTAAAACAATGCAGTTGGATCTTAGTAAGGCATCCTCAATGCTACGTCCCTTGGAGTTAGCCGAAGCAGAGCCCCAAAGGGGACTCCAAGCATTGAAGTCACCACACAAGATAAAAGGATTTGAACCGGAAGGAATAAGATTTAAAAATTCAGTAGTAGAAAATGATTGATCAGGAGGGGAATAAGCACAGATGATTGAAATTTTATAGGGGGCGAGGATCTCAATAGCTACAGAAGAAAAAATTGAAAGGGGTATGGGAAGTAATACGTGAGGTAGATTTCTTTTAACTAGGATGGCAACTCCCTGCTTGTTGGTGGTGTTATGTGGGAGATTAATAAAATATCCCACATAAGCCCTAGGGGTAAAAGCTGAGGCATTATAAGATAGGTGAGTTTCATTCAACAGGATAATAGATGGATTGTACGATCCCATAAGTAACTCTAAGTTAATATAATTATTAACATAACCGTTAATGTTCCATTGAAGAAGTGTAATCATATCATATGTAAACTTATAAAAGAAAAAAGTTAAGCTACGAATATTTTATTTAAACTAAATGTCTTCATTGTAAGAAGGAAAATTGGGTAATGCAAGAGGATCTTGCGAGCAGGAGAGGGTGGGGGAGGGTGTGATAGGACAGGAGGAAAGGATATTGAGAGGAGAGTCAGAGATGGATAAAGGGGAAAAGAGAGGGGAAGGAGAAGTGACAGAAGAGGAGGTAGGATGGGTTGGAAGGGATTGTTTAGATGAATTGATGTCTGTAGTTGTTGTTAGATTAGTTTTGGTAGGATTGTTGGATTTGTTATTAGGTGTTGTTTCATTATTGATTTGATTAGTATTGTTAGAAATTTTAGCTATAGAGGCAAAAGAGTTTGCATTAGAAGTTGTATGAGAAAATTGAATTTTATACTTGGTAACAGCTTCACGCATACTACATTTATAAATAGTTTTAATTTTTAATATTTCTTTGGATTGTTGATATTTAGGGCAAGTATTAGATGATGCCGGGTGGTCGCCCGAGCAATTTGCATACATTATTCTCTTACATTCAGTAGGTGGGGTATGATCGGAAGGGAGGTTACATGAGACACAAGAAGGTGAATTACGGCAGTATTTTGCTGTGTGGCCAATTAATTGACATTGCTTACAACGCATAGGATTAGGGTAATACGGACGGACAGTGAGGTTCCTCCAGGCAACATCAATTCTTTCAGGAAGTTTGTATTTATCAAAAGTTAATAAAACTACACCCGTAGGATTACGGGAGCCGTCAGCAATTCGTGAAAACTTATGTACAGCAGAAACACCCTGCTTCTTAAGACCATCAACAATATCTTCTTCTGATAAGTTATTCAGGAATGGGGCGTATATGGTGCCTTTAACCGTATTCAAAGTATTATGAAGCTTGACATTGATATGACCTCCGCCAGGTAAAATTTTTGCAGAAAGAAATTTGCTAGCTGTTTTGTTGTTATTTACAAAGAGCAGTAGGCTACCATCACGTAGCTCAGTAACTTTACTTACTTCCTTACTGATTGCTTGAATACCTTTATACGTAGCGAAGCATGATAACGAATTAAGTGGCTTGTTGTCGTCCAGCGATGACATGACAAATTTATTTAATAATTTTATTTAATAAGAAAACAGCATATTTTAAAACTTCACAACACCTATAGTTGTTCCTATTTTGTTCACACCACTATACATGAGATAGAACAGTTAATGGTGGTGATGCCAGTTGTAAAAATTCATTTTAGCTACAATTGAGAAAACTTTTCTCAAGTTGTGGGCTTTTATACGTTCATATGCAAGGCAGTTTTATATACATATATGCATATATAAAAAAAAGATACTTGTGACCATAATATATAAGTATATACATAATATAATGAAAATGCTTATATAAATATATATATATATATTTAAGTAATATACTATATTAATATTTGTGATATTTTCAGTTTGGTTGTTTTATCAAAATATTCAAAGAATTTAGGTGTTTTTTCTATAATTGTTCTGTTAAATTTTAAAAATCTAAAATGCCTCTGGAAATGTATTAAAATAATAATACGCGCTTTAGAAAGGGAACACATATTTTCAAAAATATAAGATATCATCAAATAAAAATATATTTGCGCGGTATGGTATTATTGATTGAGAGTGGCTAAGCACACAAATAGAATACAAACAGTAATGGCAGAAACCCCGTATTTCGATTCACCCTCTGCTACGAGCGGAAGGCGTTTTGTTCTCGTGTTCATTCGAACAATGTTGCCATTACTCAATACGCATATGTAGTTTTGCACACATCTAACTTTTCAAATATAATTTTTCCTAATATAAAATACCAAAACTGAAATCAAACTAGTAAAACTAGTTTATATATTTATAAATAATAGCATTCGATTCTGATTTTGCGTTAGTTTAAGAAAATTTCAAATATATTGAAGACAATTTTTATAATTACTACAGTATATGGAGCCTGGCAACCCTGCGTTGTGAGAGAGCAATCAGCTGAATCGTTTCATTGCGCATAAGATTCATTTATGTCAGTGATGCCCAAACGCACACTACCAAACTGTGTGCTTGAGTTGGAGTATGAGAGAGCTTGCTGCTACACCCAAAAAAAATACAAAATTTTAGTATTAATTAATATAAAAAAATTTTAAAGTGATTCGACAACTTTTACAAAATTGTAAAATTAATGAAATTCCTTATTAATTTTTTATCAATTACAAAAATAAAGACAATTCACGTGTCAAAAAGAAATTAAAATTCAAAAAATTTTAAATATTGAATTTATGTTGAAGTATCAAAAAACTATAAATCAATATTTTCATGGTTTTGAACCAACTTATCTAAATCTAGTTCGGAGCCGCAAAACTTTATACGAAGTAAGTCTTCAAGGTGCCGATCGCTAATTTTATTTCTGGTATTTGATTTTATTAATTTCAAAGTGGAAAACGAAACTTCTCAACAATAAGTAGTTCCAAACATTGAAAAGAGTTTCCACATTTCGTTCTTTAATTTCGGATAAAAGTTGTCGTTCAGATTTTTCCAAAACTGTTGCCCAGTTTCACGAGGCAACAATAAATCACGT
This sequence comes from Bactrocera zonata, assembly GCA_037783105.1. NCBI lineage: Eukaryota > Metazoa > Arthropoda > Insecta > Diptera > Tephritidae > Bactrocera > Bactrocera zonata. The sequence continues at coordinate 260,341 of JBAWJQ010006356.1, forward strand.
TGCATCTTTTCTAATTCGGATTTTAAATCTAAACTCACCCCAGAAATATTACACCCAGTAGGGTCGTTATGAATTTCAATAATATGCTTAATTTTATAAAAGTCATGAAATCGGTTATGAAAATTAGTCTGCAATATATCAAGGATTGGTTGAAGTTGGTTAAGCAAGCTTAATTTATGGTTAAAATTTTCAATTGCTAAGACTAAATCTAATATTTGTTTATCGCGACCTTGTAAGGTTAAATTCAACTGATTAATTTGTTCACTTATGTCCACAAGAAAAGCTAGATCTAATATAAAATTTGGATCTCTAAAAGATATAAGAAGTTCTTGGGACTCTGCTGACGAATCGTTTTCTAAAAATAAGACAATTTCCCTGCGCAAATCAAAAACTCGCTTTAAACTTTTTCCGCGACTTAACCAACAGTAAGAGGCCACCATAATCTGCATCGATTTCTTTTAAAAACTTCTTGAATTTTCTATGCCTTAAAGAATTTCGGCCTCCCCTAATCCTATTTATAATTTTTACAGAAACTTGCATTGCATTGGTCATATTCAAACACTTTGCAAATAGGGCTTGTTGATGTATAATGCAGTGAAAAAAAAAGGAAATTGTATCCGTTCTTGCTTAGAGTTCCAGAAAGTCCTTCATTTCTACCTACCATGACTTGAGCACCATCAGTACATATGCTACTTAATTTAGTTATATCAAAGACTGCAAGGACCTTTGAATATACAGCATTATACAGAATGTTACCAGTCACACGGCCATGCATAGATATGTACAACCGAAAGCAAGTCCACTTTTGTATCGAAGTTTTCATCTACCGTTTTTACATAAAGAATTAATTGGTTCACATCGGATATATCTGTTCTCTCGTCAATACATATGGAAAAATACTTGCTTTCTTGCACCCTTCGCATAGTCATATTATAAATATGTCGGCCTATTACTTCAGTGCATCGAGTTATAGTTGTCCGTGATAAAGGTATTGAACTGATAGCAGCGAAAACTTCCTGACCTATAGTACTGAAGCATTGAAAAACTTTTTCACATATATCTTTAAAAAAAACTCCGTCCTCGAATGGTCTTCCCTGCTTTGCCAGCTCTAAAGCAACAGAAAAACTAGCCTTTCGTTGAGCATAACGAACGCTTGAGTTTTCCCCCAATGAATCGTTAATGAATTGCTCATAAAACGGTTTTTTTAGTTGGCATATAAATAATTCTCTAGAACTGCCCGTTACCGATTCATAAATAAAATATTTCCGCTATAATGCCTTTTAACGTAGTACTCCCTTTTTCGTTTAGTTATGTGTTTACAAACTAAACACTCAGCATCACCGAAAAAGTTTTCGGAAAACAAAAACTTGTTTTCCCACTCAATATTAAACATAGTAAAATTGTTAATCAGCGCGCACATACAAATTACATGCGTAGCAGTCAACAGTCGTTGATCAAGTGATTTTCAAATGCATATTAATTTTCCACAATGTATAGAGAGCGCTTGACGTGTGAGCGAATCTGTGAGAGAGCAATAAAGTCGGCCGCTCGCGGGCTAGGTAAAGCGCTTCACTGATTTATGTCTATGCGTTTGAAGACAGTGGTTGAGAAACTGAAATTATTATAATTTAAATGTGCCGAAATGTCATCAGCGAGGGAAATCAGTATAAATAATATAATATCTATGTTTGTGAACATTTTTTTTCAATAATGAAATTAAACAAACATAAAAAAAGAAAAAGGTTATCTGATTTAAATTTTGGTACAATAATGCGCGTAGCTACAGCTAATGAGATTAAATCAAACATAGAATTTGTTATGGCAAATAAACCAAATTAAATGCTGTTATAAAGACCTATTAAAAAATTATTCCTAAAATAAAATATTTATTATACTTTTTTTATTTGTCTTACATTTTATAAATTTATAGTAGTTACAAAGAAACTTAAAATTGTTAGGAAATTTTACAGTTATTACCCACAGTGCAACTTCCCATATATGCGTGCGCTCTCATTTGTAAATATGGAGTGGTAAAATACGTTGCTCTCACTTCCCTCTTCATGTTTGCCCGCGATGATCCCCTCACCTAGCCCTCAAAATGTGCACTCGTGCCCGCACGGGCAAAGTGCCACTGAGGGCTAATATGCCCATCCCTGATGTGAGATGTTTTGTTTGATTTATGTGAAAAAACTTCAGTAGCAACACCAAAAAATCGTTTTGCTTGCAACAGCGATGGGCAAATTTTTAGCCCGCAAAGTTACCAAAGTGCGAACGAAGACTAGATAAGGTGAATGTCAGTTTACGGAAGGAAGAGCATTAAAAGTTGCAAAAAAAGCAATATAATTCCTCCCAAACTTGATGTTCATCGCAAGATCATGGATAAGATGATACGAAACTCTTTGATTCGAGAGAGAGCTGTCAAAACTCACATTTTTTATAACATTTGCCAATGAAGCCACTGCTGAAAAATATTAGATTGGGTATTTTATAAATAACTTTTGGGTATTTTGCAATTTTTTATTATTGTTGCAATTATTAATAAACATGAGAAACAAAAACAATTCATAAAAAATATCACAACTTGTATGCTAGTACTAATAAGTACATAGAAAGTAAATATATTTTTTATAATTAATGTAACAATTTAAAATAATAAATGAACAGGCATTTTCCATAAATTGTACAAAATACACTTTGAAAATACATATATAAATGTTAAAATACAAAATTATTAATTAATTTACATAAACATTTATTTTATTAAAATATGTTTGCACAGTTCAATAGAGTTCAATGAAATGTCATTTTACACTGATTTTGTCAGTTTGTCTGAGCCAATGCGAGAGTTTCGTATCATTTTATCCATGGCAGGATGGCTGCAGCAATACTGACATTGTACACAAATTAAAGAGCGGAAATATACTTCATATCGGAATTGTACAGTCGTGTGAACAATTAGAGGTAAAAATATTTTGCAAGTTTTAGAGTTTCGCTTTAATATTATATTTGTTTTTATTTACCTTTGTATGGAGGGAAAATCTGATCACTGTCTGGAAAAAATTACATAAGTTATACTTGTATCTAAAAACAGTTTTATTTAATAAAAAAAACCGTACATTTTAAAGCTTCACAATACTCCATTGTTGTTCCTACTTTGTTCACACCAATGCACTATGGGCCAGCAGACCGCTTTTTTTGGCAAAAAACCATTTTTTTTGCATCGTTCAAAAAACGAAATTAATACATATAATTAATACCACTATACTTATCTTAAAAAAAAAAAAAATTTATGGACAGATGGCAATCCTATTCATTTACCGTACGTTCAAAGATGACATTTCGATCATATGGTTTTTCGTGATTCGTATGAAGCATAATAACTCAAAACGCAAGTGTTTCTAATAGTGAAGGGTAAACATTTTTTTTCTTTCTAAAAATGGAAAATAGTTATCAAGGTATTTTATATAAAATGGAATAGCTAGTATTTGTTTAATCATTGTTGTGAGCGAGTTTTAATTACGTTTAGGTATGTGGTTTTGTTGCGTAAATTTATCAATCGTGTTTGTGTTCCGTGGATGTGAACATTACTTCATTTTGGTCCCTTTTGTATAAACAATATATCAGGTTAAAGGTGATAATGTGTACTTTCATGTGGTAATTAAAATTTTTGCGAATATTTGCGAATAAAGATATTTTTAATGTATGGCTACAAAATAAGAAAAATAAAGATGTAGTTGAGAATTGGATTATCCATGAAATAAATAAAAATATAAATGAAGAAGAATTGGAAGCGTTTAAAAAGAAAATTGAGAATCTTTATTCATTCATAAATCAAAAATGGATCAAATATCAAAGGTCATTAACTCGTTTTAAGCAATATAATAATGAATGGCTAGAGGGTGAGACAAATTTCATAATTGGTCGCAAATGTAAAAGAGGAAGACCACAACTTAGTTATAGTGAGGCAAGTTATCGTTTGAAGAGAAAACTTGCCTCAGATGTGTCTTCGGAGCAACAAAATGACCCTATGCTACTAGTTCACGCTGCCTCTAATGCAGCACGATCTGCAAATGAACCTGATTTAAGATTTGTGTTAAAAGAGTCGCTTAAATCTCCGACAAGGCCATCGAAAATTAAGAAAATTATTGTTTCTACAACAAAAAGTCCAATTGCGTTATCTGCAGATGAAGCTTTAGTGTTTTTATTAGAGAATAACTTGAGCAAGCAACAGTACGTAAACATGCGATTACTAAACAAAGCTCGTAATTACGACATATACCCTACGTACAATAAGTTAATTGAATGCAAGCTTCACTGCCGGCCAGAGGGGATAACGAATTGTGAAACTTACGTAGAAGTTCCTTTACAAAAACTGGTAGACCACACTGCCAAAAGAATTTTATTGCTACAAAAAGAAGTTATTGAACAACTCTCAGATATAAATGAAGCTACATTGATATTTAGCTACGGTTTCGATGGTTCAACAGGACAGAGTACGTTCAAACAGATGTTTAACGAAAACACGCCTGAGTCCTTTGATCAGTCCCTCTTTGTAACCTCAATTATACCGCTTAAATTAATATCATTTTCGAATCATATCATTTGGCTTAACCGCACCCCTCAATCCATATGGTTTTGCAGACCAATTAAAATTGAGTACGTTAAAGAAACTAAAGAACATATTTTAGCTGAAAAAAATAAATTAGATCTGCAAATATCTAGTTTAGCGCCGTTAAAATGGGATTTGGAGAATGGTATGGAAATTATCATTAGATATGATTTAAATATGACATTGATAGATGGCAAGGTTTTGAACATATTAACCGGAACAAATTCTACTCAATCTTGTCCTATTTGTGGTGCAAGTCCGAAACAATTTATGTCTATAAGAGATCTAAAATCTCCTGTTTTTGAACCAAAACCAAGCACTTTAAAGTACGGCGTCAGCCCATTACATGCTTGGATACGATTTCTGGAATTTGTATTACATCTTTCGTATAGAATCGGTATAAAAAAGTGGCAAGTAAGAAATCCGGAAGACAAAAATAACATTAAGCAAAGAAAACAGGAAATTCAGAAAAATTTTTGGGAGAAAATGGGATTGCATATTGACAAACCTAAGTCAAATGGATGTGGCTCAACAAACGACGGGAATACGGCTAGAAGAGTGTTCGCTAACTTAGAACTATTTGCATCAATTACTAATGTTGACATTGATCTATTGAGACATTTTTATATAATAATGGTGTGGATTTTGTGCGAATTTCGCATTAATTTTAAAAAGTTCAATGATTTCTGTATAGATACTGCCGATTTATATTTCAATAAGTACCATTGGTACCCAATGTCGGCAACAGTCCACAAGATTTTAGTTCATTCGGCACAAATTGTACAAAAACTCACCTTATAGGCCACTCACACGTTTTTTTATAAGGAAAAATGCACTAATTCCACAAATCGTTATAAACTTATATTTTCACTTAAGGGTGTTATTCTAAAATGAATTTCAATTTAATAGACAGTAGTCTTAAAACCGTTAAATATATCTTATATATATATACACAATGATGAAAGTTATGAAAATTAGTTTTAATATAAAATGAAAACTTTAACTATATAAATGCGGGTAGCGAACGGGAACCGGGATGCTGAGAGGCTGCGAAAAGCGATGTTGCTTGGACGACGTCGTATCAACGAAAGGTGCGCGAGCTGCTTTCTCTATTCCTTTTGTTATAATTAGACTGCAGACTGTCATCGCGTTTGGGTGCATGTGCGTGTATGTGTGTTAATGTGTGGTGTTCGCTCGCGTGATGAGGTGATTAGTCGATTCGGTGTGATGAATTGATGCAGATGTGATGCGACGTCGCTACTCATTTAGCCATCCCGGCCCCCTAGGCGAGTATTTAGCCTAGAAGCCGCTGTAGCTGCTGTAGCGTTGCTACAACGCTGCTGAGACCTGTTGACCGGCGGGATTGCGGCCTAAGCTGATGGCGTCGTGTTGATGTTGCCCGGTTATGGCGCCAAGGACGGGATTCTGCTGCAGAGGGTCCGCGGCGGCGGTATGCCGTCACAGGAGTCCTTTGGGAACGTCTGACGTTACCACTGGTGCGCGGCGCCGGTGGGCGCCCGGAGTCGCGTCTGGTAGTGCGGTGCAGCATCGTATGATGAGCCCGCACACAGATTTGGCAACGATTAGGTGATGGGCACTCCTGAGTTGCGTGGGAAGTTGCCAGACAATTCAGGCAATACCCGTGAGCCTGTGCCACCTGCTGGCGTTGCATCGGCGGCATGCCTTTGAATATACCGCAGTGCGATAGCCGATGAGGGCGGCGGCATAATGGACAACGAATTAGTTGCAAATCCGCTGGTAATGCTGGCGTGCTTTGACGCGGAGCCGTTGTCGCGGTGGAGCCTGTTGTTGTTCGAGGCGCTGCCGGTGCAGTGTTGGTCCGGGGTGCTGCTATTGGGGCAGCTTCAGCGCGAGGGGCGGAAATTGCCGAACACATGGTTGGCGTTGACGATGATGCCATATCCACGTCCATATTACTCTGTGAGAGAAATTATGATATTAGAAATGTATTGTGAAATTTACAATAATATGGACTTTTGTGCCACGATATGTGGCATGAATAGAATGTAATTTTTTTTTATCAGACATTTATGTTAAGTCTTTGTGTCATTAATGTTATTCGAGGTTTCGACTTGGTAAGCGGTTTATATGTTTTAACGATTTATTGATTTATTATTGCGGTTTCGGTTTTACGTTTCTTTATCTTCGGCGGTTGGTAGAAAGCATAATTTTACGAGCGGTCTGGTTAGTGTTCCGGTTTGAGTGCGGAGATCAACTACTCGAACATGACCGTCGGAACCGTAATGAAGTTGTTTTATGCGGCCGAGTCGCCATTCCGTAGGAGGGAGACAATCATCTTGTATAAGGACGCAGTCTCCAAGCTTTGGTGCCTTTTCTTGAGTTTTCCACCGGTATCTCTTGTGAAGGTCCTTTATGTAGTCTTCCTTCCATCGGCGGCTGAAATCATGATGGAGGATTTTAATTCGCTCTCATCTGTTCAATAAGGATAGCGACTCCACGCCTGGCTCAGGTATGGCCAGAATGGGTGCTCCTTTGAGAAAATGCCCTGGGGTTAAGGCTGTGAAGTCGGAGGGATCTTGCGAGAGTGGTGAGATAGGTCTAGAGTTTAGTACGGCTTCGATACGAGTGAGTAATGTAGTAAACTCCTCATAATTGAATTTATGGTTACCAGCCGTTTTCTTTAAATGGGACTTAAAGCTCTTTACTGCTGATTCCCAGAGTCCGCCCATGTGTGGAGAACATGGGGGTATGAATTGCCAATCGATCCCTTGTGGTGCATATTTTCTGACAATTTCGGGGGATACTTCTTTCATGAATTGTAAAAACTCCTTTTCCGTGGCTCTTTGAGCTCCGACAAAGGTTTTTCCATTGTCGCTCATAATTTTTAAAGGAAATCCGCGTCGTCCGACAAAGCGGGCAAATGCTGCAAGAAAAGCCGCAGTAGTCAGATCCGAACATAGCTCGAGGAGTACTGCCTTTGTTGTAAAACACACAAAGACAGCCTCATACCCTTTTCTAAATGAGGAAGACCTTAGCATTGAGGCCTTTATCTGGAAAGGTCCAGCAAAATCAACCCCAGTGATGGTAAAGGGTAAAGCATAGTTGCAGCGTTCAGGTGGTAGGGCTGCCATGATCTGCGTACGCATCTTATGCTTGTACATAGTACACTGTTTACACATGAAAATGGTTCTTTTAATTTGTGGCTTTAGTCGCGGTACATAAAACTCTTGCCAGACCATTTGTTGCATCAAGCGATGCTCACCATGCAGTGTAAGCTGGTGGAGATATATTAGAAATAAGTAGGTAAAACGGGATTTCTCTGGGATAATGATGGGATGTCGTTCATTGTAACTAAGACTGGAGTTGGCTAGTCTTCCATTTGCCCGTAGTAATCCCTTAGCGTCCAGGAATGGGCTTAACACGAGAAGTGAGCTTCCCTTTTCGAGAGGTCGCTTTTCAAGCAACTTTGATTTCTCTTTGCTGAAATAGCGAGTTTGTGTATACAAGATTAGACTGACCTTGGCATGTTGCAAGTCGGAATATGTTAGTTGTATGTAAGGATCGTTTGATATCCTTTTCACCTTTTGTTTAAGTTTATGGATGAATTTGTGCATATAAGCGACTACCCTTAGTGCTCGAGGAAATGAGGAAAATCTTTGGAGAATATCATCCTCTTCTGGAGTGATGTGAAAATTTTCTATTTTCCGACTTTCCGGAGGTATGATATTCCGAGCAGGAGACTTTGGCCAGAATTCTTGTGATTCTGTTAGCCATGTGGGACCGTTCCACCAGAGTGTACTGCTAGTGAGGTGAAGTGGTTTGCAACCTCTTGTCCCCAGATCCGCTGGGTTATCTGCACTTGCAACATGTTGCCATTTTGCTGAGCCAACTAAGTCTAAGATTTGTGATATGCGATTCGATACATATGTCTTCCAAGTATAGGGTGGTTTTTCCAACCATGCTAGAACTATTTCTGAGTCTGACCAGAGATACATTTTGTGATCGTTTAATTTTAGATGGGTTTGAACTATTGAAATTAATTTTGCTAACAGAAGAGCACCATTTAGTTCAAGCCGTGGCAGGCTTAGTGTCTTCAAAGGTGCAACTTTGGCTTTGGCTACCAAAAGATGTGAAGTTGTTTTGCTATCATACTGAGTGCGTATGTAGACTGTTGCACAACAAGCCTTTTCAGAGGCGTCAAAAAACCATGTAATTCTGCGTTAATGTTAGGGGTGAAATTTACCCATCGAGGGATTCGAATTTCTGATATAGTATGTAGGTTGTTAGCAAATTGAACCCATTTTGTCAAACGTAAAGGTTTTACCTGTTCATCCCATTCAGTGCCATCTTGCCACAATTCTTGAATGATAATTTTAGCTTGAATCATTATTGGCGAAAGCCATCCTGCGGGGTCGAACAGTTTTGCCACCGAGGAAAGGATTTGTCGTTTTGTAATGGCGGACATTGCAGATATTGACTCAATTGTATAAGAGAATTGATCTGTTATCGCATTCCATTGAATCCCTAGTGTTTTTGTTGTACTAGCTTTTTCGAATTTAAGGAAGTCAGTATCTAATAAGTCTTCCTTTCTTATATCTTTGATTATTTCGGGATGATTTGAGGTTATTTTCTTTAGGGAAAACCTGCTGAATTTAGTGCTTTGATCACTTGAGATAATGATTCGCACGCTATTGGTATACTGTGGCTACCTGATAAAATGTCATCCACATATGTTTGAGTTTGCAACACAGAAGTTGCTAAAGGTAAATTTGTTTCACAAGTTTTTGCAACTTCATGTAACGTCCTAATGGCTGAATAGGGTGCGCAGTTAATGCCAAAGGTAACTGTTTTAAGTTTGTAGTCGCTTATTGGACTATTAATTGAATTGCGGAAGACTATGCGTTGGAAATCCTGGTCATCTTCATGCACCAGAATTTGCCTATACATTTTCTCAACATCCCCGTTAAAAACGTATTTAAACATGCGCCAATTTAGTATTAGCAACATGAGATCAGGTTGTAATGTTGGTCCTGTGTATAATACATCATTGAGTGATTTGCCTGAGCTCGTACACTTTGAGGCATTGAACACCACTCGTACTTTTGTTGTGATTTTTTCTGGTCTTATTACCCCATGATGTGGAAGGTAAAAAGATAAATATCTACCTTTGGATATCTTTTCATATGGTACGGTTTCTTCCATATGATTGAGGTCAAGATATTCCTCCATCACCTTATCATATGCTGATTTTGGCTCATTTTTCTTCGTCAGGCTTTTTTCCATGCTTAGGAATTGCTGGACTGCTGAGATTCTAGAGTGGCCTAGAGCTATAGTTTCTGGAAAGGTGGATTTGAATGGCAGTCGCACAACATAACGACCATGTTCCTTTCTTGTTGTTGTGGACTGGTAATAGGCTTCGCATGCCTGGTCTTCTTCTGAAAGTTTGGTACTCTGTGGTACTTCTTCCACTTCCCAGAATTTTTTAAGTTCATTATTTAAGTATTCGTTTGTGATATCTTCTACTTGTGTTGTGAAAGAATTTATTTTCTCAGTAACTTGGCCACTTATAATCCACCCAAAGATTGTATTTTGGGCTAACAATTTATTGGAGATTTTCTCTATACCTTCAAGAATTATTTGAGGTATTAAGTCACTGCCTAATAATATGTCGATTTGTGATGGGGTATGACAGTTGGGATCTGCTAACTTGAGATGTGAGCATTTTTCCCAATGTATTTTATTTACTTCATAGCTTGGAAGCAAATTTGTAAGTTGCGGTAGAACGATGGCTTGTGCATCTATTCGTATATCCGCATTTGGAGAAACTATGGTGATTGGACATATTTTATTAGAATTTTGAATAATTCTTCCGCCCATTCCCGAAATTTGAAAATTGGAATGTTTTATTGGCAATTTTAGCCGATTTTGAACCTTTGATGATATGAAGGATCTTTGAGAGCCTTGATCTATTAACGCTCTTAGTTTGAATAAATCACCTTTATGTTCAATGGTGATGACCGCAGTGGGTAAAAGAATTTTGCTTTCATTTTGTGAATGAAGCGCTTGAATTTTTGCTGCTTTAGAGCAACATGGTTGTTCTTCCCTTTTTTCGGGATTTGAGGTTTCGGGATTATTTGATGTAGTTGTGGCGACTAACCCCGTGGTTTTTGGAAATGGATTTTTCTTCACATTTTGAAAATTGGTAACATGAAGCAATGAGTGATGTCTTCGTTGACAGTATACACAATTGAATTTGCTTTCACAGTCTTTTGTCATATGAGAATTCGACAGACAGTTTATGCAAAGTTTGTGTTGACGGACCAGATTGTTTCTATCTGAAACGGATAATTTTTTGAATCTCTCGCAAGATCTTAATTTATGACCTCCCTTACAGAGTTCACATAATGATTGCCATTGGCTACTTTGATTTGACACGAATGTGTGACTTTTATTAACGTGTCTATTATATTGTATGTTATTACTGGCTTGGGGTTTGAACACGTTTTTACTTGAGTCATTTTGATGACTTTTTGGCTTTATAGTTTTTTTGTCTATTCGCTCAGCTATCTCGTATTGAGCAGTGAGGAATGTTTTCATCTGTTGCCAGGTGGGCATTATTTTTCTTTCCACTAGTGATTGTTCCCATCGTAGTAGAGCAGCATCAGGCAGTGTTTCTGCGCAAATGGTTACTATAATAGGGTCCCACGATTCTGTGGAGACATTTTGTGTTTTTAACACTGATAGATAATTTGTCACTGTGAAGTGTAAGTTTTGAAATTCCTGGCTAGTTTCTTGTTGGATTTTTGGCAAATGCAATAAAGTTTTTATTGGGTTTTCTATCATAACCCTTTCATTTTCGTACCTTTCAACAAGTGCTTCCCAAGCCAGTTTAAAATTTTCGTCATTTAAAGCGAATTGCTTGACGATACTGCCTGCTTCCCCTTTTGTTTTATACCTGAGATGGTATAGCTTTTGTGCTTGTGAAAGTTTAGGATGGTTTATATAAACAGCAGTGAACATGTCCCGGAAGGACGGCCACTGGTCATAACATCCATTGAAAACTTCAGTATCACAAGCTGGTACCTTTAGGTACATGCCTTTATCTAGGTCTTCTTTTTGTGTTGTTACTATTCTGGGAGGGGGAGTAGTGGCTCTACTTGGCCTTACTAAACTTATTTGTTCAGTTATCATTCCCTTTGTCAACTCGTACTGATCACGGCAGTTATCACACTTGGCTGTCGCCGAAGCTTTTGTGTTTTCTGGGAGTTCTGCGTCGTCAGTATCTAGTACTGTATCGTACGCTGCCAGAAGGCGTGCCTATAGACTGTTAACACTTTCTAATTTTATATTTAAAACTGATTCCGTAATGTCAGTAATAGGGGAAGCTTGAAACCGTGTGCAATATCTTATAAAGCTATCACTTTCAGTGATAAATTTCGATATTATATGATCTTTTGATCTCTTTTGCTTTGTACCGTGCTTAGAGCGTGTAGCTTCTGCAGGTGTGCTTTGTTTATCGTCGTCAGCCATTTTTGGAATGGTAAGAAACTGACCTGATTTAGATTCTTTTGAATCTGTGCTCATTTAGAATAAATAAGAATTTAGAATTAAAAGTTGATGAGATATTTCTGATAAATACCGAAAACCGAAAACTCTTTTAAGAAAATAAGAGTTGTTATTCCCGTAAATTTACTAAAATACGCGTTAATTGTTTTTGTTAACCGCACTATTGCATTTAAATAGTTGCGATTTTATATTTATTTTTATATATTTTATATTACGGATTTATCCGTATGTCCTTGTATATAAGTACTCGTACAGACGGTATACGAGGTCAATAACCTTTGTACATATATGTGCACGCTATGTGCGTATTGACGTGCATATGATGTATTAAATTGGTTGGTATTTAATCCCGCTTGTTTTTGTAATACAAAGAACAAGGAGATATTGTTAAATAATATTTGCCTATACGGGCTTAGAGTACGTACTATGTAAGTATGTACTAATATATTTGTCGTTAATAAGACTTTATTATTTATTAATTTTTTTGTTAAAATTCCGCACCGCTTATTTTTTGTAATTAGCTATTATCGCAGCTTCTAATAATTTAAAATTTGTTATAATTTTTATGTTTCGGATATACCCCCTAAATCAGGGTATGTAGCGTATGCTAAAAGAATAACGAATATATGTATACAGTATGTATATCATATACATATGTATATGTATATGTACTTATGTTTGCGCGATTAGAATATAGCGAGAAAAGAAAATGAACAAAGTGCAGGTTATTAATCTCTGCACTTGCGGATCAGCAAGTATATGCTTCAATATATGTATTAATATTACTTTGAATGTTTGTTCGTATTTGTTAGTAAGTACTAATTTATGTTTGTTGCATTTATGTATTTTAAGTATGCTTTGGGTAAGTGCATATGTAAATATGTATGTTTGTATTCATTCTCGCATTGGAAATTTTGCTTTTTATGCCTTTCGCTTACCTATTTTATGCAATCCTGCTTACTGTTTGAAGAAACAGAAGGGGTATTGCTGGGAAGATTTGCAACTAAATGCTTGAATATAATATGTTTGTTTTGTTGTAGTGGGTGTGTTTGTATACACAAGGGTAAGCTCAGAAGGCAGTAATTGATTTCCTTTTGTATTTATAAAAATATACGGATGATATATTTTTTCAACTGTATTTTGTTCCCGTTTAGAAATTGTTCAAACGGATTATATACATAGGTTTTATATTTGATAAAACCATATGATATCATACATATTTACATATGTGCATAAAAAATTGAACGACTTACTTTGTCTCGCCTCAAGGGGGTTTTGGGGAGAATATAGTACATATATGTATGTATTTATATAATTTTGGGAATCTTATCCGCTTTCGGTTTCCGCCTGTGTTTAGTGTTCTCCTATTTCCTCCCGTGTTCAATGTTCCTTTCCTAATTTCCTCCTTTGCTTAGTGTCCTCTTGCTCCCGTTTCCTCCTTTGTAGAGTATGTATGCATGTAGGTATGCGTTCGTTGTTATGTTGATTTTTTTTTCTTATTATATCGCGCCCGATTTAAGTTATGATTTTGCTATTTTTTTTTTTAGACCGCGCCTGATTTGTTTTATAATTATTGGTATTTTTAAAGTTAGAGCGCGCCCGATTTATGGTTTTTATAAATTTTTAATATTTATATTTATTATTAATAAATTTTTTTTTTCGCACCGTATTCTTAAAATGTTAGTTTAGTTTATTATTTTTTTTTTCTTGTTGTTTTATATGTGCACTATTCCCACTGAATAATTCTTTTAAGTTTTGTAAAATTTTGTTTCTTTATTTTATTTATTTATGTTTTCACAAAACAAAATTATCATTACATTCTTATTATGTGTGTATATTTGTTTTGTTTTATATGTGTATATGTATGAACAATATTTTATTTTTTAGTCACTGCACTTGCTGTATCCAAAACCGGTTTCTGGCACATATGTGTGTTCTTTGTTGTTTGTGTTTTTTTTTTTTTTCTTTTTTTTTGTCACATATTATTTATTACCTTTTCGGTTTTTATAGCTGCACTTTCACACACATTAAGATTTTTGTAACTTTTTTTTTTTTTCGACTCTTAATTTTATTGACTTTAATTAGCCACAGTGCCTTTCTTTATGGCTTGAAGGACCATGTACAAAAAACTCACCTTATAGGCCACTCACACGTTTTTTTTTTATAAGGAAAAATGCACTAATTCCACAAATCGTTATAAACTTATATTTTCACTTAAGGGTGTTATTCTAAAATGAATTTCAATTTAATAGACAGTAGTCTTAAAACCGTTAAATATATCTTATATATATATACACAATGATGAAAGTTATGAAAATTAGTTTTAATATAAAATGAAAACTTTAACTATATAAATGCGGGTAGCGAACGGGAACCGGGATGCTGAGAGGCTGCGAAAAGCGATGTTGCTTGGACGACGTCGTATCAACGAAAGGTGCGCGAGCTGCTTTCTCTATTCCTTTTGTTATAATTAGACTGCAGACTGTCATCGCGTTTGGGTGCATGTGCGTGATTAGTCGATTCGGTGTGATGAATTGATGCAGATGTGATGCGACGTCGCTACTCATTTAGCCACAAATAATGGAGGCGTCTTTAGTACCAGTTGGCTGCCTAGGCGAAAATGCATCAGAAGCAAGAAATAAGTTTTACAAAAAAGATCGTATTGCTCATGCGAGGAAAAATTCACGAAGTAACAATATTGTCGATGTGTTTAATAGAGCTGTGGATTCTTCTGACCCTTTGCTATCAAGTATCTGCTTAAATAATCGTACTAAAAATAAATTAATCAGAAGAATCCCACATGAAGTTACTGAACTTTTAGAGTTGCTTGCTGTTCCAGACAATTTAGACGTGGCTTCTACGTCCCGTCATGAAGATGCTGATGAAAATTGTAGTTCGGACGACGATATAGAGATGCTCTCTGAATATTCTTTTGAGTTAGAAGTTGATATTGAACAGGATTTGGAATAATGTATGGTTATATTGTATTGCATTTCAAAAATTATCTCACATGCCTGTTATTAATGTTCTTCCTTAGACAAATTTGTAGCTGTCGGAAATGCACTCACTAATAAACGTAAACATTTAAAAACATTAACTTTTTTACTTTATACTCTCCATTTTTGCATAAAATAAATTCATTTTTATAAACTATTGATTCGTTTGCATATTACATAATTTTTATTATTTTATATCTACGAGGGGTAGGAGTGGCAGTACTCCGACTACCCTCATTTTTACAAAAGTCTATGAAATATGTACATATGTATATGAAAAGCATTTGAGAGAAGTTTTAGCGATCTAGGACCTTTCTCTGATTTAATGCCAAAAATAATGGTGCGCTGGCCCACAGTGCAATGTGTGGTAAAACTGGTGATGATGGCAGTTGTAAAAATTAATTTTGATTACAATTGGGAAATCTTTTTTTTTACAATTGGGAAATCTTTTATACGTATATATTCAAGACAGTTTTATATATTTAAAAGAAAATATATCCATCCATTTAATGAAAATGCTCATATAAATATATGATTTGTGATAGTTTTCAGTTTGGTTGTTTTACCAAAATATGCTAAGAATTGAGTTTTTTTTTCTATACTTGTTTTATTAAATTTTAAAGATCTAAGTTGGCTCGGGAAATGTATTAAAATAATAATACGCACTTTAGAAGGGGAACACATATTGAATGCAAACGCTAATAGGTGTGTGCTGAGCGCTCATTTGTGCATATGTGTTTGAAGAAGCAGTGGTTCATTAACTGAAGTTGATATAATTGAAATGTGCAAAAATGTTATCAGCGAGTGAAAACAGTGTCCAAAATTTAAAAAGAAAAATTAATTAATTTAATGTGGAATGGGAAGAAAAGTATTTATGTCAGGAAAGCTCTGGTAGCAAATTAAATAAACATAAAATAAGAAGTAGGTTATCTAATTTATATTTTGGTAGAATAATGCGAGTAGCTGCAGCAAATAATATTAAACCAAACATATAATTTATTATTTCAACTAAACTTTTATTTTATTATACTTTTTATTATTATTTGTCTTACATTTTATAAATTTATGGTAGTTATAAAGTGTTGAAGTGAAGAAAGAGCGACCTTTTGTACTAATAAATACAACTCTGTAATATCACATGTTTATGCTAAATTAATGAATAAATATGCCTTCTCTCTTCCGGTTTGTATTTCACGCTTAGCAGATTGTTTTATTCCACTGTGTAAAAATACAAGGTCTGTCGCAAAAGAAACAAGACTGTTAAAAAAAAACAATAAAAAATTAATATTTTTCAAAAGTTATAATTTTTTATTCAAAGTAGTTTCCTTGTGCTTCGATACAGCGTTTAGCCCGGCCAATTAGCATTTCAAATGAGTGTTTAAGGTCATTTTTCGGAATGCTCTTGGGAATATCGGTCGTCGCCTTTTGGATAGCTGAAATGTCCTGAAACCAGTGTCCTCTCATGGACAAATGAACTTTTCCAAATAGGTAAAAATCACAGGGCGCCAGATCAGGTGAGTAGGGTGAGTGATTAATGGTTAATATGGATTTTTTTTTGTCAGAAAATCAGTGACAAGCGTCGACCGATGACACGGCGCATTATCGTGCAACAGGCGCCAGGACCCTGCCTCACGGTATTGTGGTCGAGCATGACGAATGCGTGACAAAAGCCGCTTCATAACACCAAGGTAAAACACAGCATTAATTGTTTGGCCAGGTGGAACGATTTCTCGGTTACAATAGCCTTGGAATCGTAAAAACAAATCAGCATTGTCTTTATATTTTACTTCTGAAGACGACTTTTTTTGACCCGACTTGTGATCGTCACAGAGGTCCTCACGACCTTCTTGGAATCGTTTAAACCACTCATGCACATTACTACGGGATAGGTACTGATCACCATAAACTTTTTTCATCATTTGAAATGTTTCAGTAAACCCAAGTTCCCAAGTTTAAAACAAAATTTATTATTTGCTTTTTGTTCAAAAGGCATTTTACGACCGATGATCAAAAGCTGCTGTCACTTTTTGATCGATAACATCGATTGTAATTGTCTTAAAATTTTTACGAAATGTCAACAAGAGATCAAAATTTTTATTTCATATACCCACCAGTAGGTGGCGCCACTAGAAACAGTTATATTTAAAAAGTTCTGTTTCTTTTGCGACAGACCTTGTACATCACAACTAGTAACAGGTTATGGGCCTATGATACAGAATATCATAGAAAATATTTCGGAATCGTGTGAACTAAACGTTTTTGTATGTGTTAAACGCCGATTGATTAGTTTTAATCTCGGATTTTTTTGCCTGACCGCAAATGTGGTAACTTTTCCGTTCGAAAAATTGAAGGGGCGTGAAGACTTTGATATTTGGAAACGCCACGCGGAATCATATCTTGTGATGAGCGTGCATTGGCTGAAAAAACCTAATGATTGAATCTAATAACTTTTTTCATATTGCCACAGTTGAAACGGCAAATAAAGCGTGGAATGCATTGTTCTCAGCTCTTACGCGGAAAGTAGGACTCTTAAAGCAATCAGTGCAGTGCAAGCTTAGTGACTACGTATCAGTACAAGAATATGTGAATGCTGTTCTAATGACGTCATTTAAATTCAAAAACGCTGGTCTCAATGCAGATGATGAGGTGTCAGCTTCGTTAATCTTAGCAGGTCTATCGGACGAATTTCGCCCACTCGTACTTACCGTTGAAAATTCAAAATAGAAAGCAGAGAACGTATAATATAGAGAAGGTTCAACTACGGACAAGCATGTGAACTGTCAAGAGCCATGAACTTTCTATTAGTGGATTTCACCACTTTTGGCTCGGCAGGAGAATCTTTAACAGAAATGAGAAACAGAGTAGAGAATTCAATGAAAATTATGCTCAGAAATATGCATTGCTTTTACAGACGCCTGTTGGCCTTTTGGCTTATATTTTTATACGTTTACATGCTATCATATCAATTGATATGAATATAATTTTGCGAATTTTTGTTAATTCATGCAAAATTGATAACATTGTTATTAAGATATGCAATTCTCAAAACAATATTTGTAAATAATGTGCAAATAAAGGCTACTTTTTAAATATTTCTTATCTTTAATAATGTAATATCATTTCACATTTACATATGCATATATATGCAAGGCATATGATATATTATCATAATATCCTAAAAACATAATATATTACAAGAATAATATATGTATGTAGGTAAATCACACCTCTTATCATTTAAAACTTTCATACGCATCTATCCTGCAGATATGTATGCAAGTACAAATCAATTTCAAATCAAGATATCATTTATCAGTAATATAAAAAGCGCAAGTTACATTCCTACACTCTAAACATGCTGTAATAATATTGTATATATGTATATAGTAAGTGCTTAATGTCGTACTAACATAGAATTGGGTTCCACATTAGGCTTAGTTGTGGAATAAGAGAGTGAGCGCATTTCGGGTATGCTAACGCTAACTCAACTAAAAACATAAATATATATATATATGTATACATGTATATATAAATAATATATGTATACATGAATATATATAAACAGGCTAATATGGAACCATAAAACAGTTAATCTTAATATTAGAAGAGAACTAATAAGGAATGTTAGTACAGCTAGCATTAGGATAAGAGGTAAGAAAACTAATAAAAAATGTAAAGTTAGTCAGTCTTAAGATTCACTTTAATAAAAACGGTTGTGTGGGAAAAAAAGGCCGAAGCTCTTTTCTTATTTTTCCCTAAACCATAACTGGCGCAGTCGGGTAAACTTTGATCAAAAGATCAAAGAAATCGAACAAACGTATTGCCGGAAATATTGGAAAAGTTTAATTGAAAAAATATTTGAAAGTTTTATGCCGAAAAGAAAAAAGAATCAACATTAATATTACAAAAAATTAAACAATGCATAAATAAGTGAAATTAGTGAGATATATAGAACAAACAAAAGTGGAAAAAGTTTAAAATAAATACATAAGTAAACATTGTACAAAAAAAGAAAAGTGCGAAAATAGTATAAAATTCTATAAAAATCGAAACAAAAGTACAAAAAGTTTAAAATAAATACTAAAATAGATGTTTTACAAAAAAAAAAGGAAAGGCGCGAAAAAGTACAAAATTTAATAAAAAACGAAACAAAAGTGCAAGAAGTTTAAAATAAATACTAAAATATACATTTTACAAAAACAAGAAAGTGCGAAAATAGTGCAAAAATCTATAAAGAAAAAAACGAAAGCTACAGTGAAAAATCAAAAAAAAGGAACTATTTTTTTAGTGAAAATCAAACCCAAATTCATAAAAAATCACATAAATAATGTTTAGTGAAAATAAAGCGTTATACAAAAAGCACTAAAATCTTAAAGAAAAAAAGAAGTGAAATAAGTGCCAAAAGCGATAAAAATTAAAAAAAAGTTGCAAGTCGTGCTAAAAAGTGCTAGTGTCACGTATCACGAAAAAAAAGTACAGTATTCGTATACATATATATAAAACACAGTTTAAAATAAAAAAAAACAAAAACAGTACAATAATACTGTTTAATATAAAACAAAATTGTTTGCTGTAAAAAGTACAGTATCGACAAAGCTAAAATTTACAGCTTGCAACACGCGTTAAAACAGTAACAACTGAACTTGTGGTATATATGTACATATATACATATATGTATGTATATATGTATAAGGCACAGTTTCGGAAAAACAAACAGTAAAATAATACGGTTTAATATAAAACAAAATTGTTCAAAAAGTACAGTACCGACTAATATACATATATATATAAAGCACAGTTTCGAAAAAAGCAACTACATTTTCACAAACGTTTTGTGAAGAAAACAAGTTAAAACCAAATATTTTTGCGGAACCAACAAAACGAATTCACAGTTTAAACAAAAAAAATTTTACATGGTAACAAAATTAAAGCATTTCAACATAAAGTAGTAAAGAGGCTACCTATCTTATCCTCCATCAATTATTTTTTCTCGAAAAAAAAAACGTCCTTTTCGCATGTGTCTAAAAACATGTATGTATATATTAAAAAAAAATAAATAAAACAAATGAAATAAAACAAAAGCGAGAAATATTAAAAAGAAAAAGAATTGAAATATTATTAATGTTTTAAAAAACATATATGTACATATTTATATATTGAAATAAAAAAATAAAACAAATGAAATAAAATGAAAACGAAAAACATATTAAGAAAAAGAGTTTAAGTATTTTTGTGAAAATTAAACAATTTAACAAGTATAAAAAAAATTCTAAAACACAAAAATATATACAGTTACGGACAATCGAATTTAATCATTAAAATCAAACAAAACACGCCAAGTAATACTGGTTATAGTGAAATACTGAAAACATAAAAATAAAAATTATGTGTTACCAGAAGCTAATAAAAATAAAAAGCTTAAGAAAAATTTCTAAAAGCAAGACTACATACAGTTACGCGGAAAATAATAAAGACAGCGGCATACAATTAACTAAGTTAATGTGCACACAGAAAAGAAACAAAATACAAATAAAAAAAGTTTCTAGAACGTTTAAAAGTTTTATAAATAAAAGGAGAATACGTTTTTACTTCGCGGACCATATCTTCAAACTACAATTAAAACGACTTAATTACTACTACTACAACAATGGAGAATTTAAACCAAACCATCGCCGAGCTGGAGAGGGTTATCTCAAGGCAAGAAGAATTGCTACGAAACCAACAACAAGAAATGTAACAACAACATGCTCAACATTTACTACAACTACAAATGAACCAACAACCACAATTCTACAGATTTCACATGTCACCAAGGGACATCATGGACCAATTCCGGAGAATGAAGCCACTAGACGACCATCACAATCCAAATGCGTTTATTAAAGCGGTCGAAACAAACATTTCTCTCTGGGGCACAGACCAGGAACTCATCCAACATTGTATCAACATTATAGCAAACGAAGAAATACTGGGCACAGCTGGAAAAAGAACGAGGGAGCTGGAGGAAAACTCATCGTGGGAAGCGATTAAAGGCAAAATTCTTCAAGGATCTCGTCCAAGAAAGACATACGCAGAGGTATTCAATTTTTGTAGGACGGTCAAAGTAAGTAATCTTAACGAATTATTTATAATTTTCGAAAAATGTAAGGCAGACATAAATGAAAATATGTATTTGACCCTTTAAAACCGGTCATTTCCAAACCTGAAAATGTAGATAGGGACCTTGTTGACATAATGTTAGAGAAGATCGATGGACCTTTAAGGGCACATATAACCGAGACGGAAACATTAAATGAGATAATGGTAAAATATTCAAAGTTAAAATTGCTTCAGGACAAAAGAGCTATAGATTATGGACATCGAAAATATGTCGATAGAAACAAAGCAAAATACGAAGGTTTCAATAAAAATTATAGATCTTATGAACATAATAAAATTTCAGACAATAGACAAACCAAACCAACAAACAACAATAGACAACAAAGCGGGAACAATAACAATTACATACGTAACACAAATTTTAATCGTAACAATTACAATAATCGGAATAATTACGATTACGGGTATAACAATTCTACAAATAAAATACAACCAAATTTACCGAGACAAACTAAAAGCTCTCATATGAGCGTCGATTACAATCCAAGTACAAGTCGTTTGTCCAATAATTCAAATTTGATGGAAATTGGCAATGGTGAAGAAAAAGAAGTAAATTTTTTAACACCGCCCCAAATCCTCAACTCCCCATAATAACAGTAGCAATAGGGAATCACAGAATTAAATGTCTAATAGACACAGGTTCAACAACTAGCATTATAAAACCAAACGCTCTATTTGAAAAGTTTCAGAAGGAAAAACTTTCCAAGCCATTATGCTAAGGAACTATCAACGGAATTAATGAAATAAAATATAAAATCGTAACACTTTTTCCGAAAGAATTTAACGTCTTAGGTACATTATTATGGAAAGTAATAGATTTTAACAGCAACAAATACGAAGCTATTATAGGACAAAATTTTCTTATCCCTTTTAAAGCTAAAATTGATGTAGAAAACACATTTATCAATATGTTAGGAAACATAATTCATTTTGATCAACGAATTCCTTATGAAAAAACGGAAATTTGCGCACTCGAATTCAGTGATATGAAAAATTCAAACTTGAGTCATTTAAATATCGAAGAAAGCCAATCGATAAAAGATCTATTACAAGAATTTAACGAATTATTTTTCAAAGAAGGAGATAAACTTTCTTTTACGCATGAAATCAAACATCAAATTTTTTCAACAAACGATAGACCCATTTATTCGAAAATTTATAGGTATCCACAAGTTCACGAATTAGAAATACAAAGCAAATAAAAGAAATGTTAGAACATAATATAATTAGAGAAAGTAACTCTGCTTACAACAGCCCTTTTCGGATAGTCCCCAAAAAAGCGGATGCAGGCGGAAATAAAAAATGGCGTATCGTCGTCGATTACAGGAGATTAAATGAAAATACTATTAGCGATAAATTCCCGATACCTAATATCGATGGTATCATGGATAAACTTGGAAGAGCACAATATTTTTCCTCTATCGATACGGCGAAAGGATTTCATCGAATTCTGGTAGATGAAAACGATAGGAAGAAAACAGCGTTTTCTACTCCATTAGGACATTATGAATTCTTAAGAATGCCATTCGGTCTTAAAAATGCTCCATCGACATTCCAACGTCTTATGAACTCAGTACTTCGAGACTTTATAAACAAGATGTGCGTTGTATACTTTAACGATATTTTGATTTTTAGTACTTCTTTGTCAGAACATATAAATAATATGCGGAAAATTTTTACAAAACTAAAACAAGCAAAATTGAAAATACGTTAAGAAAAATGCAGCTTTTTAAAGAAAGAAACAGATTTTCTAGGCCATATACTAACTCTTGAAGGAATAAAACCAAATCCAAATAAAGTTGAAGTTATCCAAAAACTAAAGTTACCAATTTCTCAAAAGCAAATAAAATCTTTCTTAGGCATTACCGGGTTCTATAGAAAATTTATAAAAGACTATTCTAAAATAGCTTATCCTATGGTCGCATATCTGAAAAAAAGATGCAAAAATTAACGTTAATAACCCAAGCTATATAACCGCTTTCGAAAATTTAAAAAATATTATTACAAATCCCCCCATTTTAAGGTATCCAATTTTTACAAAAAGATTTAAATTAACTACAGACGCTAGCAACTTTGCTATTGGTGCAGTTCTCACACAAGGTGATCACCCAATTTCATATGCTTCACGCACATTAAATTCTCACGAGAAAAACTACTCAACCATCGAAAAGGAACTATTAGCAATAGTGTGGTCAGTAAAATACTACAGATCCTATTTATATGGAAGAGAATTCGATCTAAAAACCGATCATCAACCACTTAAATGGCTACAGAAGAAAAATTCTGGTAAGGATATAAATCCAAGACTACAACGTTGGCTAGTACAATTAAGAGAGTACGATGCAAAAATCGTTTATATAACTGGTAAAGAAAATAAAATAGCAGATTTTCTAAGTCGAATTAACAGTGATGAAATAAACATGGTGAATTCCGAAAATTTGGGAATGACCCTTAACAAAATGTTGCAAATAAAAGATTTAAACGCTGGTGAACAACAAGACCAAACAATGCTTTCAATAGAAGTCCAAACAAGCCATTCTCATGAAGAAAATCTTTATAATCACTTTAATATTCTCAATACAGTCGTAAATCGTTTTAAAGAGCAACTAATTTTAGTCGAAGCAAAGAAAAAGAAGTAGAACATATTTTCAAAAACAAACGCATTTTTATTGATATAAGAGATATTAACTCTCACAACGTTATTAATATTGTAAATAAACATTTTAAAAAAGGTAAGATCGCTATATATTTTGAACTTAATGAAAAAGAACATAATGAAGTAGAACAAATACTTTCGCAAACAATCAAAAAATTTCTTTTGTAAATTGTACAAACTTTGCCAAAGACATCGAAGACGAATACGAACTAGAGGCAAATATCGTTTTTCCACAAAATTGAAGTAGGACATTCAGGCATTATTCCAACTTACGAGGGAATGAAGCATAAAATATATCATCCAGATCTAAAAATCAAAATCCATGAAATAATAAATAATTGCGATATATGTAATGGTGGAAAATATGATAGAAATCCAATCAAAGCTAAATTCCAAATTACCGAAACACCAAATACAATTAATGAAATTGTCCATATCGATACTTATGTTAACAACAAACAGTCATTTATAATATTTATCGATAAATTTTCAAAACATGTCATTTCTTTCCATTTACCCGATAGAAATAGTCAAACGATCATAGATAAAATTAATGAATTTTTGTCAATTAAAGGCCATATAAAAAAGTTTGTTTTCGATAATGAATTTAAATCAAAACCAATCCGGGAATTTTTAAATAGAGAAATAGCCATACGGGAAATTCAGATGTAGAAAGAATAAATAATACTCTAACCGAACGTATCAGAACCCTAAGTTTAGAAGAAAAAGTTCCAATCACAATATGTGTAAAGCCGTAAAACTTTATAATAATTCATTTCATACCACAATAAAAGCAACTCCTTTAGATGTTCAAAATAACAAAGTTAATCATATCATAATTAAAAATCGGTTAGAAGAAGCAAAATTGAAGATCACTTCTAAACATAATACTAAAAAGGAAAATTACCTAGAAACAAGGAGAGAAGGTTTCGTTCGAAATTACTAAAGCGTTAGACACAAAGAAGAACCAAAATTTATTAAAAGAAATCTAGAAAACGTATTAAACGTCCTTTTAAGTTTGCAAATGACAACAGAAACTCTAACGACAATTAACCCATTTTAAAACAAAAATCTATCTACTTCAGTGATATAACTTTTAAATGAAAATAAAAAAATATACCTTTTTTTTGAATTCCGAATATATGTATATAACCTATATTCCCATCGGTCGTCTCAATTTTAATAAATATATACTTACCATTGTTGAAAATAAAATTGTAAAAATATAAAACAATAATTACCTATCATAGTTTGTATTAATATTAATATAAAACAACGTTTCTTTTGTTTAAGCACTGTACATAGATACGCTAAGCTATTAAAATCACATTTAAAACAACTCCAAATTAAAAATGTTTACAAATTACACATTTATAAAAACAAAAGCTACTGAATTAACTGAAATTTA